>JAHBCN010002323.1:93558-162248 GCA_019359885.1 Listronotus oregonensis
TTTTTTCCCAGTCTTAAATCATATATGTCACCATTTCTGTCAATTTTTCAGGACCCGGTATCGCACTAGAAATATTAAATATTTTATCCACATTACTTTGGTTTATATCCTTTACAGAATGATTTTCTACATTTTTTTCTCCCTCTTGACCACTGGTTGGACTATTTTTTGGTATTAATTGTTGCATCATTTCTTGCATTGCCTTAAAATGTTCTCTAAAATATTTTCAATTCCACCTAAAGACCTTTTTGCCGTTTCTTCCAATATTTTAACCGCTTCTTCAGTTGAAACACCATACTGCTCTTTTGACGGTTCGGTTTTTTCAGCGGATTTCTCTCGATTTTTTTTTGCGCTTCTTCTAGGCATTGTTTTTGTTCTTGGCTTTTTTTTTATACCGACTGCGCCATGTTGTAATAGTATAAATAATATTTACTAATATTTATAATGTTATAGTCGGAATTATACTCATTTGTAGTTACGTTATCCAGGTGAGAAAAAACGTATGTCGTAAATTAATAATTAGACATTTTTGTCAATCAATATTAGGTTAGAAAATTTACTGTCGCGTTCAGAAATCCATAGTCTGTTATGTTTTTTTGTATACGTTCAGAAATTAACAAATGATGATTTAGGGCTGGTTGTACCAACAATTTTAAGGAACCCTTAGCACAAGGTATTCCTTAAAATGGCCAAACAAGCAATCTGATTGGCTACATTGGAGATTTAAGGAACAAATAACGCTAAGGGTTCTTTCACGGGAGCTTCACGTCTCTCGCTCCTATACAGGAGCTCTTTTCGCCCCTAACTGCCTGACGCGACTCCCGGCTCGAGATGCAGGAGACGTGAGGGCTCTCGTCTCCCGATACGTGGCGGCTCCCGCTCTCCGTTTGAAAGCTCCATTGGACTCGTTGCATTTTGGTGCTAAGAGCCTTCCTCTCCCTCAGGAGTAAGAGACGTGAAGCTCCCCGTGTGAAAGGAGCCTAATGGTTCCTTAAAATTGTTGGTGCAACCGGCCATTAGCAGTATATTATCATTTTTACATTCGTCTATACACTTTCAATCTCAAAAAATAAAAATAATCTTGTAGTATTTATTTATTAACAAACTTAGTAACAATTAAAAATTAATATGATTAATCATGAATAATAAACAAACGCAGCAGATAATTTTAAATATATTGGCTTTTTTCAACTAGAAGAGGAACAAGTTTGAAGCGCAATCGCACTTCAAATTGAGAATGTAATACAACGAGCAGTAGATGTACCAAAACTGAGCTTACAAAAATTGTGAATAATAGGAAGAATGGTATAAAATTATTTTAACCTCAGGGAAAATTTCAAATACTCATAATTTAATTTACTTGTTTATGAAAAAAATACTGCCTGGATGAATATGTTAACACATCAAAATGTAAATATAAATCCAAAAAATAAAAATACAAACTCAAAAAAAACAAACATATTGCATTGCCAAGTTAATGTAATTGTAACGTAACATATTCTTTTCTGGCGTACATAGCATAAATTGTGTCCCGAATTAAATTTTTCAAATATGTTGTAATTTTGGTTTTTGCGGTGCGGTGCTTGGAAGACATATTGGAAGCGTAATCCTGGTCTAATTTTATCCCATTCTTCCTTATATTTGCTATCGTCGTTGGGCTCAATTTCGTAGCATCTGCCACTCGCTGTATTACATTCTCAGTTTGAAGGGCGATTCCGTTTCGGACTTGTTCCTTTTCCAGTTGAAAAAAGCCAATATATTTAAAATTATTCGCTGCGTTTGTTCATTATACCTATTATATCTTTTTCTCGGCATTTTTTATGCTTTTCGAAATAACAACAAGTTGACACACCAATGTTTTTGATTGACAGTGACGGATACTTTACATAACCAAAAATATAAAAAATGAATAATGATCAGACACCCATTTTTTTCAAAAATTTGTTGTCACCGCTGTTTGGAATATACTAAACAAAGATAAACAAAAATGACGTCATTACAAATGAGTATAATTTGGACTATATATATTTTATATTATCAATGACATAGACAACTACTGACAACTACCTTATTATTAACATGTATCTCAAATTACCTAATTCTACCTATCATTATTATACAGGATATACAAATATATATCACAGTGTTATTTTAGATCTCAGTACTTTAAGAGGCCAAGATTTTTGGATAGGAACTTGCCCTTACTTTACATAGGTGTTTTGGGTGGGATCTACTTAAATATTAAAAAATGAATATAACTATAAGTTTAATAAATTGATTTCTGTATTTTTTCTTTTGTAAGGGCCAAATTTTTATCCAAAAATCTTGCCGCTTAAAGTACTGAGATCTAACATTAAACATTTCGTGTGTCAGGCTGGAACTTGGCCAGGCGCACTACCATGCGCCTAGATCAACCCACAGTACTCTGTATTTTCAAAAAAAAAATAGTATTTTTCTTTTAAATATAAGAACCAGCAAAAACCACACCAAGGCAATTAAAAATGAAGAATCGCTTGTTATCTCGAAGTTAGGAAAAGCCAAGAACAACCGAAACATTATTTAAAATAAAACTATCTGTTCCACAGACTAAGACTAGACAAAAAAGTACTTTTATTAGTAGAGTAAGAAAATGAACACCACCTCGCTTTACAGTAACTCCCCTCTGAAAAATGCCTGATAAAAAAATGTTCCTATAATAATCCTTATAGGTCCATCTGGATCGAAAAATGTCCAGATAGAAAGTCTATTATAACTTAACGGATAAATTCTCATAAAAAACATTATGAATTCATCAGAAATCTCTTTAACAAAATAATAGGTCGAAACTTCTTATTTGCTTTTCTTTTCGTTTTTATGTTCATAAACCCATGGAAAAACTATACAAAAAACATGAATCCATTATTTTTTCCCTCAATCTGTACGTATCCGGAATTGCTGTTTCGAAAACACAATAGTTTAGCATAACTTTCAATTAAACATCGTATTTCATTTGGATCTATCAGGCTTCTTCCACAAGGTCAGTCCATTTAAAAATAAACGTTACCAATCAAATAGCACTTACCTTTTAATTTCTACTGTCCTATTCAACTCGCTACTGACTTTCTCTTCTTTATATGTCGTATTGATCTGATCATCCTTTTCCTCCATACAATAACTTAACCTATTCAGATCCATATTCAAATCAGATGTAGAAAACCTCTTCTTTAAATTCTCTATACTATCACTACGTAGAATTACAGTTTTGCCACTAGATTTCGTACGTGTCGAGTTCATACTCTCGGTACTTTCCTTATTACTATTATTCATATCGTTTTCAATACTCTTAGATACATCTCTATCTAAAACATTAGTATTTTCTTTTGGCCTTTCGTAAGTTAAATTGAGGCTCAGTCTATTGTTTTTCAGATCAGACTTTCTGAAGGTCCCGTTGTGTTTCGGGGTACGTCGATAGGTACCGTTTAGGTTCCCTGAGGACGTTTCATTCGATTTTGTGCTCTGTATTTCTGTTGTGCTCTGTGGTTGTGGAGTTGTGTTGACTGGAAATGTGGTGTTTTTGCTGTCGGTGTGCGAATCTGAAACAATTATCACAATGTTTGCATAAAGGTATACTAAAATGTATATTGTATATGACACCTTCGCTCAAATAGTAAATGGAGAGCCAGAACCGAAAAATCATCGTCATCAGTAATATGGAGTTTCACCCGTAAAACATGTTTTTTTAGTATTGTTAATTATGTTCTCCAAAAGGGTTGACAGTTAGGTGGATACCGAGGGCAGTAAAACGGGGTCGAATTATCCCGAGCACTTACTTTATACAGGGTGTTTTTTATTAAAATGTCAATATTTCAGAGGGCAATTTTTGGGTCGTCCCAAGTTTTAAGATACAGGGTGGTAAAATTTTTAAAAATAAATCATTTATTATTAATATCAGATAGATAGATATTTTAATAGATTAGATATTTTAATAAAATTTGGCATACATGTTCTATGTATCAAGGGGCATTTTTTAGTGTACTACAAATAGGTTGTCACCCTGCGCAAGAACATAATTAACAATACTAAATAAACATGTTTTACTGGAGAAACTCCATACTATACTGATGACCATGATTTTTCGGCTCTAGCTCTTAGACCATAGTATTATAGCGCCAAAAAATTAAAACACGTTTAATTGCACTATTAGTTTTACAACACTGCAACCTCCTATCTCAGAAAGTGTTATGTCTATATTTTACATATTTGTTCCTGTATGGCATTGGTATCATTCTAACCTTAATCGAAATCAGTGACATGATGTCTTGCGCAAGGTGGATGTCTATCTAAGTATTGTATAAAGTATTGTTTATCGAGTTATAACAGAGTGTGAGTAGAGACTTGCGGTTTTTGCGAAGTATGGCTTTTTTTTAAACGAAAGATTTTTCATGGCTCTCTTCGTTTTTAACATACAGGGCGAAATTTATTTTTTGACATTTTTGGACCCTCTCGTATTTCACTTATTTTCTAACTTACATAAAAGTAAAACTGATATTAGTAGGCATTTTTACGTAAAATCCTGTATAGTCCATTAACTGAGACCTGAAAGTACCAAAGCTGTAAATAAATCTGTACAGTTTTCATTTGTGGCGGAATTCTTAGGTCTTCGCGGATGCTTTCGAGCGAGAAAAAGTATCACGATTCCGACTTGGGAACCCGCTGAAATTGGTCCCCCAAAGTCCCAAAAAAGAGTTTCCCACGAATATCTGCAAAAATATGCAAATTAGAGAATTTTTGTTCAGACAAAAAATTAAGATCACGTTGAAATCTACAAAAATGGTCCTTACCATTTTTTTCGCAACATCAATATTTTTCGCAAGAATGGCTGTCGAAAAATCCATAACATTCCACACCGAATAGAACTCCGGAAACGGCTAAAAATACAGATAACCACAACACATTTTTTTTTTATCAAAACGCAAGAAAGATGGTGAAGAAAATTTTCTGGGATCATTGAAATTGCTAAGGTCTCATTATAAAAAAGAAATGTTAATAACAAAAAATATCAATAAATTAATGAGATAATCTCAAAATATTGTGAAAAAAACTTTGAACGCTTTTTTTTTTTAATTCTAGAAAAATCAGAATGGGTCCAAACTCATATGCAATGATCCCTACGGGTTTGCTCATTCCGATGAACTTTGAATGATTAAAAAATGTACATAATTGCCCGAGTAATGGAACAATTCGTCCGCCCGCTTATAAGAGAATCCATGAAGATAGCGGCATTCTAGCGGTAGAGCGGCAGGGGACTTTTGGGTCCCGTTATCTCGAAAACTATCGATTTTTCGAAAAAAATTATAAGAACCATTTTTGTAGATTACAAGGCGATCTTCATTTTTTGTCTAAAGAAAAATTCTCCAATTCGCATATTTTGGCAGATAAGAGCGGGTAACCCATTTTTTCGAGCCTTGAGGGGCCATTTTCAGCCCTTTCCCACCTGTTAATGTTGATAAACTTTTTTTAGCTGGAAAGCATCCCCGAAGACCTAAAAATTGCGCCACAAGGGAAAACGGTACAGATTTATTTACCGCTTTGTCCCTTCATTTACTGGACTAGTAGTGCAGGTTTTTTTAACTTTAATATTTTTTTAAAATATAACGACATATGTGATGCGACACTATATTTATACAATAAAGTTTTGATAGTGAGAGTTCTGAGGGTTATGACGAAAAATTTGAATAAGTTTTAGGTGTGTTTATGTGTTTCATTACGTTTTTAATCATTAAGAATTCGTTTTTGCATTGCTTATTTTACAGTGTTTGATAATGTTTTGTTTAATTTGGTAAACATTTTGTTAATAAAAATTAAAATATAATTGTAACTAGAATTTTTCCATATTTTAGGTTTGTTCTAATCCTTTAGAAAAAAAAAACAGTTTTTTCCGAAGCGTTAAAACACTAGGTTTAAGTATACACAAATTTCTGTGATGCTCCTGTAAACATAGCTGCAGAGACTCACGAGTTGAGGCAAGGTGGTTATAAAAAAACCTGAAGTTCAAGATTAATCTTTTATCTAAATATAATAAAGTGTAGAATTTACTTCTTTAAAATACATGACATTCCCAAAAAAAACAACTTAATATAACGTAAAATAATATTTTTGTCTACCCTGCAAAATAAAAGTATTTTCTTGTTGCGAAATGTGTTTTCCAATCAAACAAAACCCTAATAACCCTCGGTTATAATGAATATTTTTGGAAATTTGATAAGCTAATTAAAGCAATATTTTACCTTTTTCGTGAAGAAAAAAATTTTATACACTTAAATTTTATAATCGTCAAACTGGCGGTCACAAAACCTGCCACAGAAGTTGGGTTCATCTGGTTTAATGATTTCGTGGTCACCCGGTATATCTCCTCCCTGCTCTTTTTTACTGATGTCACATAAGACACAATCGGTAATCTTGACCCTATTTTAGATCGGGATACATAAAAGGAGTGGCCTAATTATATCATTAGCGTGTCTAAATTATTTATGGCTTCTTTAAATTATCGGAAATCCATGTAGTCGTGTTCGTAGGGCCGAAAAATTATATCCTCATCATTGTGAGTCACCCCTGTTTTAATGCATTATTACGTCGCACGACACAAAAACAAAATATTTTTTTATGGGCCACAATTACGATCTTTAGTTTACATATTCGAAACAATATTAAAAATATAGTCTACGAAATACGAAACAAAATGATAACGCATTTTTGATAATAATGATGTTTTTTTTTTACTTTAATTGCTCATAACTTTGTAAGTATTAGTTGTAAAGAAAAACTGCAGTGAGAATTTTTTCGTACTTAAATTTTCTACAAGAAAGAATTGGTTAGAAATTATAAAATACTCACAATGCAAAATAAGATTTCTCTAAGGTCCTCCATTTTTGCGAGAAAAAACTTCATGCTATGATAAAACATCATGCCAAATTTCGTTTGAAAAAATGGACAATTTTGCAAATTCGGTAGAGTCCAGAATATGGGACTTTAACGAACATTTTTTTGCTTATAAACAAATTAAACGTCTCCGCGAATCTTCAAAAAATACTTTAGTGAAAATATGCTTTGAAAGTACTTGGAAAAGTGCTTCTCTTACGACCGAGTGATGATCGCGTTGTTAAATTTAGCAATGGACTTAGCAATTGTTAAAAGTTAACAACGGTTTAGAATGTTTAACAAAACGTCATTGTCAGTGTTATTCAATGATTTTAGTAGGCAACCTGTCAAAATCTGACATTTTGTTAAACATTCTAAACCGTTGTTAACTTTTAACAATTGCTAAATCCATTGCTAAATTTAACAACGCGATCATCACTCGGCCGTTAGTATGTCAAAATTGTCAATCAGGCGATGAAGCTTTTGTCACGTTTTGTTTTTTTTACACACAAATCTTAACATTAGCACTGTGGTAAAAAGTTGTCAAAAAACAAAAGAATCAGCGCCCCTCTTTTCACAAATATTCTTTATTTGCAAATTAAAAACCGAGTTTATAACTTATTTGATTTTAAATATCCTCTTTTTATGTAATGTTTATTTATATATAATAAAATATTTATATATATAATAAAATATTTATATATATATATATATATATATATATATATATATATATATATATATATATATATATATATATATATATATAATAAAAATATTTATATTTTAAATAAAAATGAAATAATTGAAAAAATAAATAGCCTAAAAAATAACTGTAGTCCTGGTATTGACAAAATAAGTACAAAATTAATAAAAAATAACCACCATTACTTTCTTGACCCCCTAGTTCATATAATTAATTTAATTTTTAAAAGTGGTACTGTTCCTGACCAAGTTAAAGTGTCGGTAGTGACACCAATATATAAGTCAGATGATAAAACAAAAGTGACTAACTATCGACCTATAAATATAATAAATAACTTTGCCAAGATTTTTGAGAAATGCCTGAAAGATAGATTATCACTTTTTTTACAGTCAAACTCAATATTAGCATCGAATCAGTATGGATTTTTAAGTAAATTAAGTACTTCCAATGCACTCTACCACCTTACAAGGAAAGTAACTGACAAACTTGATATTAACGAGAAATGTATAGCTGTTTTCTTAGACTTGGCAAAGGCGTTTGACACCGTACCCCATCACCTACTTCTGGAAGTTTTGGAAAAGAATGGGGTGAGGGGTGCAGTGTTGGCAGCCTTTAAAAGTTATCTGCATGGGAGAGTGCAATATGTAAAAATTGCGGATACTATGAGCGATCCAGAACAGGTTAAAATAGGTGTACCGCAGGGTACAGTATTGGGTCCAATCCTATTTTTGATATTTATAAATTCACTAACTAATTTAAAGCTCAGAAATGCTGCAATCGTTTCCTATGCAGATGACACTACCGTAATTTTTTCTGCAAAATCATGGGATGAAGAAAAACTAAGTGTAATTGATGGTCTGGATGTCATTCAAAACTGGTGGAATACTTTTAAATTGACATTAAACTTAAATAAAACTACTTATATTGCTTTTTCAATTACACTTGCAAATCGCCCAACCTTTGATTCCATACAATTAAGAAATTCAAATACAAAAATTAAGGAGGTCTCCCATACTCGATATTTAGGTGTAGTTATTGACAAGCATTTGAAATGGAATCAGCATGTTCTTAAATTGACAGTAACAATTAGAAAACTATTGTATAAATTTTATATCTTAAGAAATATTTTGAACAAAAACTTGTTGATATCTGTATTAGAACCCATTTAAATCTTTGTTGAGTTATGGTATTATTGTGTGGAGTGGTATTATAAAAGGCTTACACCCATTAAGCATTCTACAAAATGATATATTAAAAGTTATCTATAAAAAATATAGAGCTCTATTCTAGAGTCAAGTTGAAGTTAGCATTTTTGTTTACAAAAACAAAGATCTAAAAATATTATTAGTCATAACTATCAACGAGAAGTAAATTAAATGATTGTATAAAACTACCTGAAAGTAACACCAATGCTAACTTAAATTTTTTAATTACTTTGCTCCAAAAATTTATAACCTGATACTTTAGAAATAAGAAATATTACCAAAATTCATATTTTTAAAAAACAGTGTAGATCTTATATTTTTGAAAAGAATAATATATTTACAACCTTTTCTGATTTTCAGTTTTGAATCTGTTTGGAATATTTTTAAATTTAATAATAGTGTGGAGCCAGGAGCTTCTTTCTTCCATTCATGTGTATGTTTAATTTTTTTTAGTCTATTGTAATTATTATTGCACATACAGGTGTTTGGTCATCTAGGTGTTTGTTGGTTGCAATTTATGTGTAAATTATCTTAGTATTAGTACTAACAAAAAACTTTTTAGACAAATATCATTTTTTTTAAGAATTAATATAATTAAATTTAAATGTGATAAATGTAAATAAAAAATGTAAGTACATCTTAAGATAATAAATGTGGTAGTGAAACAGGGGTACTGTTCCCTCCGAAATAATAATATAGGTTTAAAATAATTTATACCAATCGATCATTTATGAATTATGGGACTTTATAATATTATCGATAACCTTTTTATGTAAAAAAGAACTAGTTTTAGTGTAGCATTAATCATAAAATTAATTAAAATATAAGCTATAAAGATTAATAAAAAAAACAATACGTTTTTAATTGAAACAATTTGCGGCATTATTTTATTTATTTAAATTGTGAGCTCCAAACAGATAATATAATTGATAAAACTCGATATATAAACACATATTTTATTATTGTTAAAAATGCCCACATAAATTTTTAAAACACTGCTTTCTGTCTAAATATTTTAAGTTGTAATCCCATAACTATTAAAAAGGACGTTAACTATAAAGTTGATGCTAGCGATTATCAATGATTCGAGGGGGATGTATGTAGCTATAATATTGTTCTATAGTACCTCGTAGAAAAACAATAAATTGTCGTTTTTCACCTTTTAATCAACAATAAGGTTAACAACGGAAAGTAACTATGGAAATAAAAATGAGACGTAGGTATGATAACTGTTTAGTTCTCACTGTCTTCAAATAAACAATAGGGAGTTCTAAAATTAGCTGAAAAAAATATTTTAATACAGGATCTAAGGAATCTCTAAAATGAATAACTAGAGCATTCAGGACTCTTCGCAATAATCGTCAAAATGGAAAGAAACTAGGGCAATTTATTAAAATAAATTATAAAACTAAATTCTCGACTAAATTAAATAATCCTAAGTAATAAATCTGCGAAAGGTTTCGCAACTTTGATCTAATTTAACAAATTTTGTATCTCTTGCGGTTTCCGAAATCCCAATGGTCACTCTCGAATTTGGGATACACTGTATATTTTTTAGTGGTGTTTTGTTATTAAAAATAATGACCAAAGAAACGTAAAAATAAATATATTAAATGAAATAATAAATATTTTATTATAAAATCTTTCACTTTGGGTGTAACTAAATTGAAGAAGAAATTTTAGAAAAGATTGTGTGTGTAGTTTTGAAGTTAGGTGCAAGTGGAGCGTTATAACTCAAAAAACTACACTAGATTTGCAATCAGCTCCCCAAAAAACCCGATATCGCAAATTTTATTAAAATCTGAGATGGGCCCTTATTTTTCTTAAAGAGAACTCTTACTTAGCAACAAAATATATAAGTCAACTGACTGAAACTGATATCTTAAGCTTTTTAAGATATTTTATTATTAGCTCTTAAAGATAAGAAATTACATGCATAGGTATGTTTTTTTTAATCTATTTAAGTACTAACGTACCGTGGGTGTCTGAATTGCGGTAAGAGGGAGGTTATATGAGACTTAAATATTTGAAGATTTGGAGGAAAAGAGAAAACTTTTAGGAATAGCAGATTCCATAGTCTGGACATTTTGAAATGAAGAAGCAAATAAAGTGGAAAGTTTGGGACCTCTCAAGTTGTTAGTAAAAGAATGCCTAAAAGTGGCATCTTAGCAAGTTGCTCTGTTGGGAGCTGCTGTTAGGAGAAATTATATCAACCAACTCTTCGGAGCAGAAGCCGTAAAAATACCTATAAAAGAGGGACAGATACCCTACAGCTCGTCGCGTCGGCAGGCAAGAGAAGGAAGCTTTTTTGTAAGTGTAGGATCATTAATAAAACGAACAGCTCTTCTTTGAATGAAATCAAGAATACTAAGGTGTTGTATGAGACGTCATTCCTCAGACATAAGAACAATGTTCCAAAGAGAGTCTGACCTGGGATACAAGGAGTATACAGATTAGAAGAAGAAAAATACTTTCTGGCTTGAAAGATGAATACAAGTTTATTAAAAGCTGCCGAGGCTATGGATGTAATGTGATTGTGCCAGTTAAGGTTATTCTCAAAAGTAACACCCACAAGATTAAATGATACTGATTGTTCTGCAGAACTTAGCCGCTCATAATAAGAATGAGGATTGGGAACAGATCCCCATGACCCCCACATGACTGTATTTTGGAGGCATTAAACTGAACAAAATTTTTAGCGCCGATTTTTGGTTTTCAGTGTCTGTAGGTCTGGTTACTTTAAAATGTTAGCATAAATATAAAAATTAAAATGAAATTCGTCATATATCAAGTAAAAAAAATACTGTAACATGTATTTACATTACAACTGCGTTTATAAACATGATTACAACAATGAGTATAAAAGAATAGAATGACGACGTCGGTAATTGGTTAGTAGAAATTTTTATCAAAAATTAATGTAGTTTTAGATATTTGTAGTTGTTTTTTTATTTTTACAAAAACTAGTTGAGTTATAGATTCATAAAAGAAAAAATTGTGGTATGAGTCTCATAACATACCTCAAATACTAGTAAATAGTTATGTAAAAACGTCATAATGTTATATGTAGATAGAGTAGCATAGCTTTTTCTAAATCTTATTTTAATAGTTGTTAGTTTTACCCTCTAAAAAAGGTTGTAAAATTGGATATTTTTAAAAAATATAAGTAACTATTTTTTTTTTTTTGAAAATTGTGGTATGAGTCTCATAACATACCTCAAATACTAGTAAATAGTTATGTAAAAACGTCATAATGTTATATGTAGATAGAGTAGCATAGCTTTTTCTAAATCTTATTTTAATAGTTGTTAGTTTTACCCTCTAAAAAAGGTTGTAAAATTGGATATTTTTAAAAAATATAACTATTTTTTTTTTTTGTAAACAAAAATATTGCTGTAACTTTTTTACTCGGTTTTTTATATGTAAAAATATTAAAAACTGTAAATTTCCATTTCCTTTAAGGTCCAACACTTCTGAAAATGAAAACATTAAGAAAATATGTACTTACCACTTGAATTTTGTACTTCAAATGTAGCATTATTTCCAACACTATTTTCTGAACTATTATTTGAACCTTTCTCCAACATGATTGTAGTATTGTTACTATGACTGTCCATAATATTCCTTCTAAAAGTCCCATTAAAAGATACCTTTTTCAAAAAGCTTTCCGGTGTGTCCGAATTTAAACTACTACAGCTTTCTGTGATACTTTGAAACATAGGCGCTTCTGTATCTTGAAGTAAGACAGTCTCGGTGAAGTCTTTATCACGAATTTCTCGAAGAACAGGATCGTTTTTAATAAAACTGCTCTCCATGAGATTTGCAAATGTGGATGAACATAAAGAGTTGACTAGACTGGGAGGTGACATGTTCTGAAATGAGTCTACATCTGCAGAGTTAATCATAAAACTATCAAAATTGTGCAAGCTTGTCGGCTGTGACAAATTGTGCAAACTTGCAGGTTGTGATAGATCAAAGTGTAAAGGCTGTACGGGAGCACTCTCTTGCTCTTCTTCTACGGTGTTGGGCCGCTTGGGACTCAAAGTTTTCTCAGAAGAAGAATTCATGTCATTGCCATCACTTCCGCTCAGATAAAGTTGTTCGTAGTCATTGATGCTGGGTCTTATAAATTTCTTTTTAGGCCGCGTAAATGTGCGTGTATCAATTGATTTTGATGACCTAAGTTTTGGAACAATAAAATCAGGAGGTAATTCTGAAAGACTAGGCATGTCACACTTTCCATAAAGCCAGTCTTGACAATTTATGCTCGATTTCTGTTGTGGTTCGTACAACCTGAAAAAAAATGTGTATAAATATGTTATAAAGCTCAATGATTTTTTTAAAAAAATCTAAAAGTATTTTTAAATTATCAGTTAAGCCATAATAAAATAATCTAAAGTTATAATTGTGGGATAGAGATAAAAAGCAAGGAATAATATGAAACAAATTGTAAATAACAACTTTTGAACAGTTTTTTTGTTATTTATTTGTTTAATATGAACTTTATTGACATACTTAATTAACACCCTACATCAAAAAGCTACTGACTGAAGTCCTGTTGAGCTTGTTTGTAACATTAATTGTCAATAAAGAATATGTAGATATGAATATTTAAATATAAATTGATAGAAAAAAAAATGGGTACAACAGAAATAATTATAAATTCAATGAGATAAGAAAAAGTTAGGTCCCTTAGAATTCATGAATTTGTTCCATTATAGATAAAAATGGATGTCTGATGAAAGAGTGTTGATATTTTAAGGTACTATTACCTATTAAAAGCTCAAAAAAAGACACATTTTCAATATTTTTTTCTACACTTATCACATAAGGTAATCAAACTTTTTCCATAGTACGAAACAACTCTTGTAGAACACAAAGAAATGTATATATTTTTTAATTTTCCAAACCAAGCGCACCTTATAGAGGGCGCCAAAATCGACCCCTCAAAAAAACACTGCTCCATGGCAGACAGTTAATCTCTGGAACGGCAAGTTTAAATGATCCTGAAGTTCCGAACGTTCGTTGAACGGTAGGGCCGACCGAAAAAGCGGGCCTGAAATTAAATGTCGCGTCGCATCCAAGATATTACCATCGACGAACTAAACAAAAGACAAAAATTTAAATAGAAATATTTTTAATATTGTATTATGTAAACAAGAAACTTTCTTTGTTTTATTATATTTTTAGAGTGTTTATTTCCTAAACATGTATAAAATATGTAAAATAAAGAAGGCAAATACAATAATTAGGGTGATGTGACTGGACACAAACATTTTTTTTTTGTTAAAGAGGCCGTCCATTGATCAAACCAAATATGGTAAATTAAAGTTTACCGGGCCGGTCACAACATCCTTATACACAAAACATCCGTAAAAATTTCAAAAAAATTTACCTTTATAAACAAAACATCTGTAAAAATTTTTTTTTCAAAACAAGGTAAAAGCACGTTTTCTTTTAAACGGAATATAAAAGATTTAACTTTTTCCATTAAAAACCAAATATGGTAAATTTAATTACCGGGGCGGTCACAATCACCCTTTATAACAAGAGTCCGTAAAAATAAAAAAAAATATTTTTTTAAAAACAAAGAAAAGCACCATTTTTTTAAACGGAATATAAAATATATACCCCTTTACCATTAAAAACCAAATATGGTGAATTTAATTTAGGGGCGGTCCAATTCACCCTTTAGATAACAAAAGTCCCTAAAAAATAACATTTTTTTCAAAAACAAAGAAAAGCACCATTTTTTTAAAACGGAATTTAAAAGATATACCCTTTACCATGTAAAAACAAATATGGTGAATTTAAGTTACCGGAGCGGTCGCAATTCATTCATATAACAAGAGTCCGTAAAAAATTAAAAAATATTTTTCAAAAACAAGAAAAGCACCATTTTTGAAAGGAATTTAACAGATATACCCCTTTTCCATTAAAAACCAAATATGGTAAATTTAAGTTCACCGGAGCGACGCAATTCACCCTTATATACCAAGAGTCCGTAAAAAATGACAATTTTTTTTAAACAAGAAGCACTATTTTTTTATACCGGTTTTAAAATTCTTTCTTCTTTGTTTTTGGAAAAAATTATTTTTTTCTTTTTTTACAAAAAGACCTTTGGATATAAGTTGTTCCTCGGTAAACTTAAATTTACATATTTTTTTTTAGATGGAAAATGAAAAAATATATTTTTTAAAAGAAAGGTGCCCTTTTTTTTAAAAATATAATAATTTTTTCCATCTAACCTTGGTATTAAGTTGGGTGCAATTCACTCCATCCGAGCCTAATACAAATTTAAAACCATATTTTTGGTGTTTTGATAAAAAAAAAAAGGGGTATATCTTTTATATTCCGTTTATAAAAAATGGTTTTTTTTTGTTTTTGAAAAAATATAATTTTTCTTTTTATCAAGACCTTGGATATAAGGTTGACATCCCGTAACCTAAATCCTAAAATATTGGTTTTTAGATGGAAAAGGGGATATCTTTTATATTCCGTTTTAAAAAATGGTGCTTTTTCTTTGTTTGAAAAAAATTTTTTTCTTTTTTACGGACTCTTGGTATATAAGGGTGAATTGTGATCGCTCCGGTGAACTTAAATTTACCATATTTGGTTTTTTAGATGGAAAAGGGTATATCTTTTATATTCCGTTTTAAAAAAATGGTGCTTTTTCTTTGTTTTTGAAAAAATATTTTTTTTCTATTTTTACGGACTCTTGGTATATAAGGGTGAATTGGATCGCTCCGGTGAACTCTAAATTTACCATATTTGGTTTTTAGATGAAAAGGGTATATCTTTTATATTCCGTTTTAAAAAAAATGGTGCTTTTCTTTTTTTTGAAAAAAATATTTTTTTTTTATATTTTTACGGACTCTTGGTATATAAGGGTGAATTGTGACGCTCCGGTGAACTTAAATTACCATATTTGGTTTTTAGATGAAAAGGGTATATCTTTTATATTCCGTTTTAAAAAAATGGTGCTTTTTCTTTGTTTTTTGAAAAAAATATTTTTTGTCTTTTTTACGGACTCTTGGTATATAAGGGTGAATTGCGACGCTCCGGTGAACCTTAAATTTACCATATTTGGTTTTTAGATGAAAAGGGTATATCTTTTATATTCCGTTTTAAAAAAATGGTGCTTTTTCTTTGTTTTTGAAAAAAATTTTTTTTTTGTCTTTTTTTACGGACTCTTGGTATATAAGGGTGAATTGCGATCGCTCCGGTAAACTTAAATTTACCATATTTGGTTTTTAGATGGAAAAAGGGTATATCTTTTATATTCCGTTTTAAAAAAATGGTGCTTTTCCTTTGTTTTTGAAAAAATATTTTTTTTTTTATTTTTTACGGACTCTTGGTATATAAGGGTGAATTGTGATCGCTCCGGTGAACTTAAATTTACCATATTTGGTTTTTAGATGGAAAAGGGTATATCTTTTATATTCCGTTTTAAAAAAATGGTGCTTTTCCTTTGTTTTTGAAAAAAATATTTTTTTTTTTTTTTACGGACTCTTGTTATATAAGGGTGAATTGCGACCGCCCCGGTACACTTAAATTCACCATATTTGGTTTTTAAATGGAAAAGGGTATATCTTTTATATTCCGTTTTAAAAAAATGGTGCTTTCTCTTTGTTTTTGAAAAAAATATTTTTTTGTCATTTTTTACGGACTCTTGGGATATAAGGGTGAATTGTGATTGCTCCGGTAAATTTAAATTTACCATATTTGGTTTTTAGATGGAAAAGGGGTATATATTTTATATTCCGTTTAAAAAAAATGGTGCTTTTTTTTGTTTTTGAAAAAAATATTTTTTTTTGTCATTTTTTACGGACTCTTGGGATATAAGGGTGAATTGTGATCGCTCCGGTAAACTTAAATTCACCATATTTGGTTTTTAGATGGTAAAGGGGTATATCTTTTAAATTCCGTTTTAAAAAAATGGTGCTTTTTCTTTGTTTTTGAAAAAATTTTTTTTTGTATTTTTTAGGACTCTTGTTATATAAGGGTGAATTGGACCGCCCCGGTAACTTAAATTCACCATATTTGGTTTTTAGATGGTAAGGGGTATATCTTTTAAATTCCGTTTTAAAAAAATGGTGCTTTTTCTTTTTTTTTGAAAAAATATTTTTTTGTTATTTTTAGGGACCTTGTTATATAAGGGTGAATTGCGACCGCCCCGGTACACTTAAATTCACCATATTTGGTTTTTAGATGGTAACGGGGTATATCTTTTAAATTCCGTTTTAAAAAAATGGTGCTTTTTCTTTTTTTTTTGAAAAAAATATTTTTTTGTTATTTTTAGGGACTCTTGTTATATAAGGGTGAATTGCGACCGCTCCGGTAAACTTAAATTCACCATATTTGGTTTTTAGATGGTAAAGGGGTATATCTTTTATATTCCGTTTTAAAAAAATGGTGCTTTTTCTTTGTTTTTAAAAATATATTTTTTATTTTTTACGGACTCTTGTTATAAAAGGGTGAATTGTGACCGCCCCGGTAAAGTTAAATTTACCATATTTGGTTTTTAGATGGAAAAGAGTTAAATCTTTTATATTCCGTTTTAAAAAAATGGTGCTTTTTCTTTTTTTTTTTGAAAAAAATATTTTTTTTGTTATTTTTAGGGACAACAAGGAAAGGTGCTTTTTCCTTGTTTTGAAAAAAAATCATTTTTTACGGATGTTTTGTGTATAAGGACGAATTGTGACCAGCCCGGTAAACTTTAATTTACCATATTTGGTTTGATCAATGGACGGCCCCTTTAACAAAAAAAAATGTTTGTGTCCAGTCACATCACTCCTAATTATTGTATTTGCCTTCTTTATTTTACATATTTTATACATGTTTAGGAAATAAACACTCTAAAAATATAATAAAACAAAGAAAGTTTCTTGTTTACATAATACAATATTAAAAATATTTCTATTTAAATTTTTGTCTTTTGTTTAGTTCGTCGATGGTAATATCTTGGATGCGACGCGACATTTAATTTCAGGCCCGCCTTTTTGGTCGGCCCTACCGTTCAACGAACGTTCGGAACTTCAGGATCATAAGTTTAAAACAAAAAAATCAAAATGGGTTTTAAAAACGAAGCCGATTCTTGTAGAGAAAGCCTAAACAAACAAAATGTTTTAAAATTTATTTAAATCGAGCGAGTATATTCGGAGATTTACTGTCCGCCAGTTAAAAAAAAAGTGATTTAGAGAAAAACGCGGTTAAAGTTAGCTAAGCGAGCGGCAGCTGCGTAGAACACCAACGGCGAGCCGAGAGCGCGCGATCACTAAAGTTGAATTTTCGTATAATATTTTAGGAAATTATTTTTGAAAGTCTAAGAATTCGAAATCCGTAAAAAATATCGATTTTTTCAAAATTCTAATAGGTAATAGTAGGTACCTTAAATGTGTTATTGTTAAACAAAGAGGTTTATTGGCATTTTTTAAAGTCTTTAAATATAGTTATAAGCCAGAGGGCTGTAATATGCTCAATTTATCAACTTTAGTCTTGGAAAGGTAACTAAATATTAGTACCTATAATTACTAACGAATTATTAGATAATGATATATTAGATAAAAAATTAAAGTAAAATATAGTAGCAGTGATGATAAAATTTCTACAAGCATTGTAAAACTATAAATTGTCGAGACTATTGATATTCTAAAATACATAATTAATAACTCAATGAAATTTGGGATTCTTCCTACGCAGCTTAAACTAGCAAAAATTATATATGAGTAAGAGGGTCTTAATTTTACCGTCCATTTTGTTTATGGAGGCAGCGATGTTTGTTAAACGCTACAGAGATAAATTTTCCGCTGTATCAACTGTTCATGCTTATGGTACAAGACATAGCGGTGATATTTCAATAGCTAATTTTAGACTCTCAGCTTATCGGAAAAGTCCTTTTTGTTTTTGTAGCACTATTTTTAATAAGTTACCTGAACATATAAAGGAAATTAATTCACCCAGAAAGTTTTAAAAATCACTACTGTGCTATCTTTTTGATAAATGTTTTTATAGTGTTAATGACTTCTAAAATTTGTTTGTCGCGCTGTGTTTTGTAAATTCTGTGCTCAAACTTTTGTTATTACTGTTTTTTTTTTTGTATGGTGGTATCGAGGGTGGTATTGTTGTTATTACTGTTATTTATATATTTTTTTTAGGCTAGTATATACATTTTTTTTTTGTTAATGTTAGTCCATATTGTAACATACCAGCATTAGTGTTTCCTTTTTATATCTGTAGTTTGTAGATTTAAGTACTTTTGTAGATTTTGAATATTTGACGATATTAATACTTTTGTTAGTCTTTTTAATGGAAATTAATAAATAAATAAATAAATATTAAATAAATAAATAAATATACCACTTTATAAAAAAGGATTTTAATAATCTTAGACCTATTAGTATCCCTCCCAGTTTTTCAAAACTATTTGAACTAGCTATGTGCTCTCGATTATTAGATTATTACATTTTATGAGTAAGTTTCAGCTATGGTCGGATACACAGCATGCCTACTTGGGAGGTGGTAGATCAACTATATTTGCCATTTTTCAGTTTACAAAAGCTATTTTAGATGAGTTTAAAAACAAAACATAGCCCTAGTTATCTTTTTAGATTTAAGCAAAGCATATGATTGCATAGATAGGAATTTGCTATTGAATAAATTAAATAGGTATGGTATTAAGGGTAATGCTTATGAATGGATAAAGTCATACCTTTCAGAGAGAACACAAAGGGTATTGGTCTCGGTAGTGGTGCAGTACTCGTACAATAATAAAGAATTTAAGTCAAATATAGAGAAAAACAGTATTGGTATAGCTCAGGGCAGTATTCTTGGACCTATATTATTTTGTAATTTTTTTAAATGATATCGCCATGTAATGTTTAAGTCAAATTAACAAACTATTGATAGCTCCGGTATTCCGATAACATAAAATTTGGTTAAAATCGAATCAGCTTTTCATCCAAGTAACTGTTTTACAAAATAAAACTAAAAAAAGATAAACAAGCTACTTTTTCCAAAACAAACAAATTGACCTAAAAATATTACTTTTGAAAAAAATACATTTAAATAAACAAATAAGTTTTTACGGATAATATAGAATATTTTTAAATAGACAGTCATATAAACTTAAAATTAATATTATAGGTTATGGGAAACCAAGTTACAACACAAAATGTGATGAAAAACTAATAAAATTAATTTCTTGTGTGAGAATATTTAAAAAAGTTAAAGTTTAAGGATACTGTTAACTATAGGTTAATGAACTTTTTTAAAAATAGAGATGTCAAATATAATACATTAAGTCAAAAGTATAAAGCATTAAGTTTATAGGATAACTATGAAGATTTGTAGCCAATAAAATGTTAGCAAAGTTACCATTATTAATATTTAATTTATTAACCTTGTAGATGAATATTTAATAAAGTTAATGTTGACAGGATATGTGTTTACTATCTTTGAGTTTAATGCTTAGTTTTAAAAATAGAGATAAGTACCAAATACACAATAAAGTCTATTAATAGTGTGTCAAAGTGGAAAAAGACATTAAAAAAAGTGTTACTTGAGACTGAACCATATAGCTTAAAAGACTTTGTAGATAAGGAATAGTAGCAGAAGTGCTACCTTATTGAAGTCATTTCATTTTATGTTAACCTGTTAATTATAATTTGAAATAAAGAAGTATGTATTACTATTATTATTATTAAATACAATATAGAAGATTTTTTAAATATGTGAAAGATCTTTGTATATTTATAGTTGTATAAAGTTCATATTTGTTATGAAGTTATGTGTTTGTAGATCATTTAAAGTAAATATCATGTAAGAAGCTCTTTTTACATTTGCTAAATATACCTTATCTTAAGCAAAAGTATTGTCTTTTCTATGGCATTGTCTCCATATTCTCAAATATGTAAAATATACCTAGGTTATTAAATTGTACCTTCAAGTACTTACATAAATAATATTTTTATCATAAGACAAGACAAGACAAGAGAGAATGGTCCCCTCGATGGTTTCTCAAGGAAAAGAAGAACATTCTCGAGGAGACAAGAGAGCTTCTTTCTCTTCAAGTCCATGAGATGAGACAAGAGAATGGCTGCTCTTGTATCATCTAGTGGCAACACTATCCCAAAAAGAGCTGTGCAAAATACTAATAAAAAATAATTAACTTTTTAATTGAGGCTAAAAAGATCACAACTACTGAATTATTATAAAATGAAGGCTTTGATAATTTATAAAAAAATAAACCATTTCTCACAGTTTGTGGACTCTACAAATCCTGAAATACATATCTACTCAAAATATCAAACATACATGAGAGTTTCCTGGGAAAGAATTAAAAAATATGGAAGAATTTAGATTCATTTTTTGTACAAATGTTTTTCTATTTGTAGAAATAATATTCAAAATCTTTTTAGCTATAGGTAAGGCATATTCTCCATATGAAGTTGAATTTGTGTTTTGATTTTTATGTGATTTA
Source organism: Listronotus oregonensis (assembly GCA_019359885.1). Taxonomy (NCBI): domain Eukaryota; kingdom Metazoa; phylum Arthropoda; class Insecta; order Coleoptera; family Curculionidae; genus Listronotus; species Listronotus oregonensis. The sequence goes on from JAHBCN010002323.1 coordinate 114,848, forward strand.
TTTTTGGTGCTGTTAGGGTCTTTTAGTGTCTGAGTTTTCTGGGAAAGAATAACAAAATATGAAAGAATTTAGATACATTTTTTGTACAAATGTTTTCCAAATTGTAGAAATAATATCCAAAATTTTGTTGCTATAGGTAAATCCGAGGGTAAAACATATTCTCCATTAAAAGTTAAATTTGTGTTTTGATTTTTTGTGACTTATTTTTGGTGCTGTAAGGGTCTTTTAGTGTCAGTTAAGTTTCCATTTTTATCAAAAACATTCATCGAAGGAAGAACTTCAGTAACTGGAATTAAAAGCTTAAATACATCACAGGTTGTACTAAAGCTTTAAATTTAAAGACCGGGATTTTCCTATCTAAAAGAGTAATCTTTATAAAAATGCTGCTGGAACCCAGCATTTAAATAAATAAATTGCACCAGAAATAAAAATTCCTAATTAAATTTTGTGGATAAGTTCCACATCTCTTTGATGAATTAATACTGAATCATGTTTACATAGTAATTATTTTTAAATACCTATAAAGTAGAAGAACCTAATCAGTATACAATAATTGCTAATTATCATTAAATGAAACTTATTAGAATAACAGCCTTAGAGCACAAAGACCTAAAATAAAATAAGTAAAAGCAATAGAAAAGCAAGACAAAGCTAATAATAATCTATAATTATCATTGTTTATAGTGAAAATGTAGGTACATATCTTTCTTTTTCTACAAAAATCTAAATAATCCCTTTTTTACAAAACTCAAATGTTTTGGCAACCAAATTGGCTAAAGTATACCTAAAGCTTAAGAAACTAAAAAGACTGGTCAACTAATGTGCTTTGCTTTAACATTCTTTAGGCTTAAAATAACAACAAGATCACCTTTTGGTGTCAGTTAAAATTAAATACTTACCAAGTCTCTTCATTATCTAAATTGAGACTACTGAGGTCCAGAATCTCGGAGAGGTCTTGCATGTTGGAATAGTCCTCCCTGCTTATACTCTTTTGTGCTTTAGGAAAATCATGCAAATTTTCAATGTCAGTTGACAAATTCATTCTTGCAGTGAAAAATAGTGCAGTTGCTAAACAATTTCTATGACATTTGTTTAAAACTGCTTGAATTTGGTTGGGTTAACGACTACAGAACGGTAATACGCTTACACAAGACAACACAACAAACTGTAAATTATATTACGATGGTAAACTATATTTATTAAAAGAACTAAGAAGTAAAAACTATTTAATTTTATAAAAATATCACACAGAGAATTTTCACCAGTCCATTGCACTTTCTTCGACTAAACACGTTTGCCAATCTAACGAATGAATAACAAAAATAACTGTTATCTGTTGGTCTCCCTCCTTCTGCCTTTCATTACATAGGTTGTCCTTTTCTAAATAATTTTGAATTTTTATGCCGTAAAGTTGGCGTGACGTCATGACTATTTTTTACAGAAATCAAAAATTATGTCAAAAAGAAAAATAAACATAACCACACCATGATTTTTTAAATTGTTGATAAGCGGCTTGAAATGAAATCACGCTGAGGAAGTTAAAATAAAAAATGGAAAATGATAGTGATAACTATGTTTTCGTCGAATATTTAAGTGATATAAATAGCGTTGTTAAGCAAACATTTCAATCTATGCAACGTATTAAAGTAAGTTATTTTACAGAAAATTTGCTTTAAACCTTGTGCAAGTGTTTTAAAATTGACTTTTTTACGAAATCCCAAATGTAAATGTCTAAATATTTCTATGATAAAGAACTTGTTTTATTTCTATAAAACCCTTAGGTATGTGATCAACACCAACACGAAACCTATTTTAGAACATTTTGTGACAAGTTATCTATAATTTTAACAAATTTTGGCATTAAATTATATCCTGTCTCAGAATTCTGTAAACCGTCACATACATGATTTATGTAAAACTTTTATAAATTAGTAAACACAAACTAAATGTCCATGTTTTATTGAATTTATTTAACTTATCCAGAATTATTTATTATGTAGGCCTTTAAAGTAATCTTACATATTCATAAAATAAGGTTTTTGCCGCATAACATATTTCAAATTATTCATGTTTTTTGAGATTTATCAAAAAGTTCTTTTTACTGTCCAATTTGTGATAAGCCTGTTAACAGAACTTTTCCATTAGAAATTCCACTTCTGATAATGATTACCACCAAATGTATCATGATTGGGCACTTATATATTAAACGAATACACTAAAATTTACAAAATTTTTTATTTTAGTAAAAAACACCTCAAATAAATCCAGTTTTATATCTTGACAGCTTAATTATAAATCAGGCACCAGTTATACATCACATATCTTCTTACAAGGTACAGAAAAGTGGATTTATTTAAGATAATTTTTACTTAAAATGAAATAAATTATTGTAAATTTCAGTGTATTTGTTTAATATATAAGTGCCTAAGTAGTGTATGTTCCCATTTGTTGGTAATCAGTTTCAAGAAGGGAGAATTTTTAGGTTAGTTCACTTGGAGGCCTTCATTAGACTTTGTCAAATTACTAGTAGTTAACGGAAAATTATATCCTGTTCAGTGCTTCAATTACACATACATGATTTTATTAACAACTCTGTTCGATAAATTGAGTAAACACAAACTAAATGTGCATGTTTTATTAAATATTTATTTAATTTTGATCCAGAATTATTTATTATGTAGGCCTTTAAAGTAATCTTAGCATTTGCATAAAAAGAGGTGTTTAACTGCTTCTCTATAACATATTTAATTCAAATTAAATTTCACTGATTTTTTAGAGATTTATCAAAAGTTCTTTTTACTGTTCCATTTTGATAAGGCCTGTTAACAGAAAGCTTTTATGCACCATCTCAGAAACCACTTCAGAGTAATAAATTTTCCTCAAACCTAAATGTATTTTTTTAGGCGAGAAAAATTTTGGTTCATAATCCTCATCAAACTCTGTTTTATCATAAATGAATATATTAGTTTATTGCTAGTATTTATTTATTTATTTATTTTAGTTTTACTTAATAGTTTTATGCAGGGTTTTATGTATAACATGCACCTTAACTTTAAGAACTGTAGTAAGGCTAAAGTGGGCAGAATTCTTAATAAATAAACAAAACTAAAGGTTGTTTTCCTGTGCAGGTAATAGGTGATATAAAATATTATATCATATACATACATATCGTATACATACTACTTTATTAGAAGAAGGTATTGTCTTTTAATGTTAGGTAAAATCAAATATTTAAAAATATATGAATTTTTGGTTTTCAAGGGCCATATTATAATAATTCTAAATATTTAATATACTAATATTCATTACCTAAAGCTAAAGAAAATATAAAGTTAAAAAAAAACTTAAAATTGAAGTAGATTAGTGTTGGTTAAGGTTTATTTGTCAATTTTATTCATTTATTTCAAGAATCCCAAAAATTGTTTTTGTTTTTCTTGATAGGTACAAAATCAAAGTTTAACTATTATAATATTTTGTTTTTTTTACATAGCACAAGTTTTTTAAACTCAATTACTCATAAGTGTTTGATTTGAGGAATAAGTGAATTTTATTTTTGTTTTGTAAATAATTTTGACCACATATTCAACTGTTTAAGTCATGGATAGAAGGAAAAAGAGTTTGTTACTTGAAAATGAGTCTTCTTATTATTTTTAACAAAAGTTTTCTTAAGAAACGTAACTTTAAAAATGAAGAAAATATTTTTTACTCTTAATAAAATTAATTTCAAAGTCAGTTCAAGCGATTTTTCTTACGCTACTTGTTCAACAATAACGTGATTTCCTTGATCCTGGCTTTTTGGATTAAAATTTTTAGACAAAAACAAAGTTATCTGTTAAAAATGTCGTATGTTCTTACACTCAGAGACTCATTTTTAATTAAATTCACAAAAAAATAGGATGTCCCATTTAACAGTCGAAAGCTATGGCCATTTTTGGACAAACAGGAAGTGCTCGAAAACCAATAAATATGTCAAAACATATATTTGTTTTTTATGAATATTTTTTATTACCAAATCATATTATTATGTTTTTAGCTTATATGTATTGACTCATCGACAAATTTTCTTGTATTTGGAGCCACGAGTGGAGGAGTTTATATCTTTAGACGGGAACCATGCGAATTTTTAAAACTGATTCCGAGTAAGGTAAATTATGATTGGTGCATGTTTTTCGAGAAAGACCAAAATTATGGCTTTTGATTTTTGCTTTTTTGTACTTGATTTTTGTTGGCAGATTAAAACTAAATACATTTTTATAGCACTTTTTAGAGTAGCAGAGAATTGTACTGTTTATTTTTAAATTCAACGTTTTTTTTACGGATCTCACGACGAGACCTTGTGTAATTTGATTGATCTTGTATACTGATCTCAGTGATTTTAAGGCATGTGGCAAGAAACAAAAATATATTACTTAAAATTGTTATTAATTTTTTTATATTTCTATCATTCTTTTGTACATATTTTTATTATAAAATATCATTGAGTAAAGAATTACACATATTTTTATTTAGGATGCAAAGGGTTTTCAAAAAGTTGCATTAAAATATGCAGATCCGTATTGAATAAAAATTTAATGATGAATTTAGATAAAACGTCGATTTCTAAAAAAACTCAATTTTACGGTGTTATAAAAAGTGCTGTAAAGAGCTTTATATGAGTAGAGTTACCGCAAAATTCCCCCCTTTTTAACCAGGGCCAAAAAGATAAAAAAAATTTACATTTATTAATTACTCGTAATTAAAAATCAATTATCTTTTGTTTTTTAAAAATTTTTTAAAATTACCCTTAGGGGTTGAAAATTTTTGAAAAACGGAATAAATTATATCGATGAGTATGAATACAATGATAAATCATATTCTTTCCAACATATTAAAGCAAAATTCAGTATTTACATAACAGATAAGAATTTATGAGGGTTAAACATGTTTTGGGGGTGGATCATCCACATTCATGCAAAAAAATAAATACAAGTCTTTTTTCTTCTTATTTCTACCACTTCTTATTACCTTTTTTTTGATAGGGGGTGAGTTTACCCTTCGTAGGTGTTTTTTTTTCTTGTTAGAATTAACAAGAAATAGTTGTTTCATATTTTTTATGACTTGAAATTTTTTTTGCAGATTTTTTTTGAATGTGTGATTTATTTTGCATTTGTATATTGCATCAAGGATGTGCTATGCTCTGATTGGGTGGGGACATTCATCCCATGCTGCAAAAGTTTTTTCATTGCAATGCATCTTATTCGCATAATTGCTAATATTGGCTACCGGGGGGATTGTAGACAACATTTTATCAAATTAGGGGTTCTTACTTTCCCATGTTTATATATCTTCCAGTGCCTCATGTTTATTAAACAGAACATTCACTTGTATCAAAGCAACCAGCAGGTCCACAGTTATAATACACGTAACAATCAGGATTTAATCCATAACTTTCACAGACTTGGGAGATCCAGGGGTGGCACCAATTACTTCTGTATAACATACTTTAATGCACTTCCGTTGCACATTAGAAGTTTAAATGACAAAGCTTTTAAAAGCACGATAAAAAAATACCTTTTAAAAAATGCTTTTTTTCCCGTTAAAGAATACCTGGGCACTGGCTTCATTCTTGATTGCTGACTAGTTTTTCTTAAAGAGAATGATACTCCAGGACTCTCATGGCTGCAAAGCTTTTTATAAAATAATTGTTTTAGTTTTATTAAATTTTAAAGATTGTATATGACTGTGTTTTATTGTGATGTTACTGTACTGTCTTTCTTATTTTAGTATAGTTTTTAAGTAATTAATATATTTTGTAGATTGTTTTATTTTAATTTGTTTTAACATGTAATAATTGTATTAATTTCTTATATTATGTAAATTGACGTGTAAAAACACTTATGTAGTGTAATTACCAAGGTACAAATAAATAAATAAATTTTTTTAATTTTTGGCGACGATTTCACCCCTTTAGGGTGGTTATGGGTCCATTTTCAACCTTAATAAATTCTTATTTATCACTACTTAATTTTGCTGTATTAAAATATAAAGGAAAAAATACGAAAATTATTGTGTTCATAATCGTTTTTCGGGAATTTTTAACCCATTAAAGGGGGGATTTTTGAAAATTTTCGAAAAACAAAAGATAATGATCGTCTGGGGTTTTAATGTTGAGTAATTTGATACTTGTATGGTAAGTATTTTCATCTTTTTCTTAGTCTAAGATTGATTCTGTTTTAGGAAGGTTCTGCAAACCTAATAGCAATTTCCAAAGATGAACGCCACCTGGGAATCGCAACTTCCAAAGGTTTGGTTCTGATTTTGGAAAACTTTATTGAAGATCCGTATGTTCAATATCAAGTTTTCAGTGAACATGAAGGAAGATGCATAACCTATATAAGGTGGCATAGGAATGAGCTCTATGTGGGTGATGAATGTGGTAAAGTCTCTGTGGTATCACCTGTGACAGCATTGGTAAGAACAAAAAGTGTCTAAAATGATAATGATCCTCAAAAATATACGAAATCATTAAATCACTCATGTTTCTAAACTACAAATTGTATATCAGTTGGTACAATTTTATGTCACATTCATGCTTAATAAGGTGGCGCCATGTAACTCAACTTCACCTTTATTCAAAGTGTATGTTATACAAAATTGCAAGAGGGTGTATCGAGAGTGGCATTTGTGTCAGTGTCAATAAGAAATGCGCAATAATGTAAAATTTAAAATAACTTGCTAACTAAATTATTTTAAGCCTAGCTAGACCTTATACATAAGGTTACAAATCCTTTAAGGAAGCACATTATAAAATTTTATTGCCCAGTATCCCGGTTCACTCTGACACCTATTTAGCCTCTAGTATGGGATGATCAAGCTTTCCCTATATCTGGTATTGTGATTATGACCATCGCTATGGCTCATAAAAGAGGCGTCCTTACGCTTAATGTATAGCAGGTTTTCATAAATTTACTGACCTGGGAACAACAATCCAAAATGCACAAAGGAAGACCTGCAGTCATCTCAGTATCCAAGACCTGCTAAGACTCTCACAGCTCTATGCTGTAGTGCAAAAATCCTGGCAGTCTCAACAGAGTGCCCCAGGCAATCATAGAGTAAGTCATGTGCAAGTGGAATTTGGCATAATATAATATAATATTAAAAGCCTTATGCGACAGACTTTCTTCTAGACTTCGCAGTATGAACATACTTCGACCTAGCACAGTTGTGGGCCCCATTGCATCTTTGAGTCCAGAGCTACCCCTGGAAATGACACACTCTTGGCTCTCTCATTAACAACTCCGATATCCCTAGGTGAAAAAACCATTGATTTTGTCTTGTCCTGGTTAAGGAGTAACCGGTTTTGAACAAACCACTTTTCAGCACTTTTCCTTGCTTCCAAGGAACCCACTACATTCATCTTTGAGTCCAGGGCTACCCCCAGAAATGACACTCTTGGCTCCCTCATCAACATCCACGATCTTCTTAAGTAAAAAAACGATTGATTTTGTCTTGTCTTGGTTAAGGAGTAACCGGTTTTAAATAAACCACTTTTCAGCACTTTTCCTTGCCTCCAAGGAACCCATTACATTTATCTTTGTGTCCAGAGCTACCCCCAGAAATGACCAATTCTTGGCTTCCTTATTAACATTCCCGATCTCCATAAGTGAAAAAAAACCATTGATTTTATCGTGTCTTGGTTAAGGAGTAACCGGTTTTAAACAAACCACTCTTTAGCTCTTTCCCTTGCCTTGCCTCCATTACTGCCATCTGGAGACTATCAGCAGCTGTTGAGATTGTGGTATTATCGACGAAAAGGGTATACCTTTCAGAAAGACCTAAAACCGCCAAATTATTGATGTTAACAATATTGGGCCCAAAACTCCAATATTAACCAGTCTTTCCTCCCATAAAACCCCAGCCACTCGCACAACCTGCTCTCTTTCTTCTTTTTTTAAGTTCAGTGAAATTTTGCATGTTATAAATTATTGCCGAATGCACAATTGGCCGAATTTACCAAAAGTATCGGCCAAATAATTGGTCATTTAGCCGAATGACAATTTGACCGCAATTGGACGGAAGAAAATTCGCCGAATACAGTAAATGAATGAACGATAGTTCTGGTTAGCTCAATATTACAGTTGGCCATTTGATAGGCTCCTTGCATAAAATTTATTTTGAACAAAAACATGTTAAATCGCTTCCCTTGCATATTTAAAAACCACTTGCTAAATATTTTTTCTCGAAAAAAAGCGTAGTTATCTTTCAAAGTTCATGTCTGACCCTTTAAATCTGAAGTCGGATCAAAACGACTTGTGACGACACGAGGAAAGCGCGTGTGGCTAGCGAACCCACATTTATTAGGTTTTTGCGGATAGGTATTATAGCTTTTTGATATGACGATATGACCCATTAGAGAACACAGAGATAGGAAATTAGACCCTAGTGAAGCAAACTGATAAAGCAAGCAGCTATGCAAAATTTTACTGATACCTTTTACTTTACCAAAAATATAGATAGGTTGCAATAAAATACTATGAACTTGATTTCAGATGTCTTTTTATTTCATTAAATCATAAAGTTGACATCTTTATAATGCAAAAATTCAATATTTTAACATCTATTAAAGTAAGGTATAAGGTATTAATTTAACTATTTTTATAGAGATCATACCTCCAGTCTTTATGATATGCTTAATAAAATAATTATGAAGGTACCGCTAAAAGTGTTTACTCCAAAAAAAAGTAGAGATCTGAATCTGCTATATACATTTTTAGCAATAATGCACAACACTGATAAACCATTAGAAAAATAAAGTATGGTGAAACTTAACTTTAAGTATTTATTTTTTGTGTGTTTTAGTTTCAATCCAAGTCTATATTCCAAATTCCCTCTGCATCTTTAATGACGCTAGATTCATGCATCGTACAAATAGACGCATACCAAAGTTGTCTCCTTGTTTCGACCAAAACGAAAACATATTTATGCAACACTGAGAAAGAAAACTATATACAAATTGGCAAAAAACTTCGAAGTGGTTATTTTGGTGCTTGTTTCTGCAATACTTCCAATGATTTAGGTAAGATTATTAAGTTTTTACCGGATAACCCAAGTATTAGTGTTAGGTTTTAGAAATGTCATAAAGATTTTTCCGTATCCTGGACAAAAACTTAATTTTTCGCCATACAAAAACTTAAATATTTTTAAAAAGTACTGCCTCTTTTTTAAGAAACTCATGAAATTTATCAAAAACTATAAAAAGTACTTGCGAAAATATTTTAATAAATTAAAACTTCCAAATATATTTGAGAAATTAAATTGAATAAAAGAGTAGTAGAAATAATAAAAAAATCCATGTCACTGACTCCTGTGTGGCAGATCTTTAAACCTACCTACTGGCCTTCTGTTGTCACTGTCAAATACAGCTGGGACTGTCGGAAGGCTTAATATTTGATATTTATTGCGATTTAAAAACTGGGCAGACTTGCCAAATATGTGTGTGCCTTTACAGGCAGAATCAGACAAAATACTATAAATCAGTGTTTCCCAAAGTGTGGGTCGCGACCCCCTGGGGGGTCGCAATGAGGTACTAGGGGGGTCGCCGGAAATTTCCAAAATAAGACAAAAACACTACTTTGTTAAATAATGTATTTTTATTTTAATAAAGCCGTAAATAAAAATTAACAATTAATTATCAAACGAAACATAAAAAACTACATATTAAAAGTTCTTAAAAGTCCTTAAAAATAAAAGAAAAAATAAAGTCAAATATTACAATGTTAATGAGACCCATGCGCCTGTTTTTGAAACTAGTCTTTCAAATCTAGGCTGTGTATTTGAGACACACACAATTATATCGTTTTCAAGTACGAGACGATTTCTCACTTTTGTTTTAATGGCAGTCATAGACGAGAAACTTAAGTCACATAAATATGATGTTACAAATGGAACCAAACATTTTACAGCTTCATTCGCCAACTGAGGGTATTCCTGCATCTTTTTGGTCCAAAATTCGTCCGGGTTCTGGGAAAAAAATTGCAGCTTGAACATTCCATCACTTGATATTCCAATAAGTTGTTCTTTCATGTTTATTGGTATTTCAGCATGTTGAAAGGAATCGGCTAAAAACGGATTCAGTATCCATCTGCAACTGTCGTAACTGTTTTGAATTTCTTCGGGGAAATAATCACAGAGCTTTTGTTTTAAATTAAGCAAAGTAACTTGCATGCCTGCAAAAACTTGTTCAAAATTTGTAGCATTATAACATACATTTTCTATAATTTCCTGAATGCACTGGAATGAATCGAGCTGCTTTTTGCCAAGTGAAGTTGACCATAAATCGATTTTTCTTATAAACCCCTTAATTTTATCTGTGGCTGTAATTATATTAATGTCGCGACCTTGCAAATTACTGTTCAAAATATTTAATTGTTCGAAAATATCAGCAAGGAAACCTAGTTTCAAAAGCCAAATAGGATCGGAAAATTGATTTTTATATGGGGACTTCTCATCTTTCAAATACATTAAAAGCTCTGCTCTTAAGTGAAATACTCTTTAAGACGTTGCCCCTTGAAAGCCACCTTACTTCGGTGTGATAAAGAAGATTTTGAAATATAGCACCCATGTCTTCGCAGATTTTTCGAAAAATACGGGTCTGTAAAGCTTTTCGTTTAATGGAATTTACAACTTTAATGATGGTTTTCATAACACAGTCCATTTCAGGAGGTAAAGCTTTTGACGCCAGAGCTTCGATGTAAAAAACAATGTCTCCATGTGGCATTAGGGATTATTTCTTGTAATCTGACGACAAGACCAGATTGATGTCCTGTCATAGCTTTAGCGCCATCCGTGCATATAGCAATACATTTTCCCCAGTCAATAACATATTTACTTTTTGCTTTCACAAAACTGTCGAATAAACATTTTCCAGTGGTATTGGTCTCCAATGGGGAACAAAATAAAATATCTTCTTGAATGCCATTATTTGTATCATATCTTACAAACGTAATAAATTGGGCACAGTTAGATATATCCGTGGATTCGTCCATTTGAAGAGAGAAGTACGTGCATTTATTAAGATTTTCCACAACTTGCGCTTGAATATCTTCTGCCATATCACTAATTCTTTGGATAGTATTATTTGACAGAGGTATTTTTTTTAACTTTGCAGCCTCTTTTTCACCGATCATTATATGTACCATTTCAACAGCTGCTGGCAAAATCAGATTTTCAGCAATTGTGTGCGAAGATTTCTTTGGCTTAAGTAACACTTTTGTAATTTTATAACCTCAAAAATAGAAAGTTTTATTGTTTTGGCGGTAAAAGCGGTAAATTATTTGTGTTGTGTTTGTGAATATTTAAAATTAATTTAAAATAAATATTTTAAATAATGACCTTTTTTTGAAGGTTGGAAATCTGCAATTGAGAAAATGCATTCTGAAAACTTTACTTATATAGAAACATTTTGTCCAGTTCATTTTGTTTGTTAATTTTGCCGTTTTCTAGTAAACCAATCAAATGCATGTCGACAATACGAAGTCAGCATTCAATACAATAATAGAATGAAAAAAACCATTATGGGTGCAAATTTTAACCCTTTATCAGTGTAACAGATTATTATAAATTTTGTTGGAAGAAAGCCTTGGAAAAAATTAACAAATACCTTTTTTTTTTTTTTTTTTGTATTATGTGCTTTTAATCGTGGATTATATTTAATAAAAGATTTTTTTTCCTAATTGAAAAGTTGGAGCCTTTTTTCTATTTTCTTTTTCTCAGTTGCTACTACTTATGATGAATGCGCAAGACAAATAATTAACAATTACACAAATGAAAGCCATATTTTTGTTAAAAAATGAACTGTAAGAAACAAATTTGAACTTTTTGGGGAACAAAAATTTAATTTTCTGCCAAATTGTCTTCTTTTTCTTTACTTATAATGCGGCTCTAGTTACCAAACATCAAAACTAGACAATTTTTACAATGTTGCCAAACATTTTTAATACTTAACTAAAAAAATAATAAGTGTAACTTGTGCAAAGCTATTAATCGTTAAAGTCAACCTTAACATTAAGTGCTACTTAGTTATTGTGAACTTTTAAGAGTTAGTGGTGCAAACCGCCGTTAGACTTGTACTTTAATAGTAGTTACTATTTTGATATCGGCATCCTAGTGTATCGAAACGTCAAATTTGATAGCTGTCATCCTCTTACGATCACTTAGGATGTTGTGTATAACTTGATACGAGGATCGGAGCGATTTTTTCTGAAGGGCCTATTGGGCAAGACATTGCATTACGCACACTGAACCGGTCGAAACAAACTATTGTACAAATCAAATCAAATCAAATCAAATAAAGCTTTATTGTGTAAAGAATATAAAATTCTTATTTACAAAGCAACGCTTTTTATCTAAATATAAAATAAAAATAAATCACTTTAAAATAAAAACCTATGACTAATTTTTAAAATTAAACTAAATAAAAAAAAAACACCCATGAACAAAATACGTACAAAAAGAAAAGATAAAATTTGTCAGGTACTATGTTAATATCATATGACAAACATTTTGAAAAGGACGAACAACACTAATTTAATATATCGTCATAATATTCGTTAGTATTATAATAGGCTTTCTCAACCAATAGCTTCTTAACTTCCTTTGTCTTAGCCGCACAGGAAGGTGGTTAAATAGCTTTTTACTGTTATAAACTATAGAGTTTTTAATTAAGGAAGTAGAAGGTATCAGAAGGGCGATAGTATTTATTCTACGAGAGGAATAAGTAGATACTGACGTTAAATTACTTTTGTGCTTCCTGTGCATAAGACAAACTGACTCCAATATAAAAATGCAGGGCAGTGTCAAAATTCTATGAGTCAGGAATAAAGGTCTACATGAATCCCTTCGCCGAATTTTGTACATGATCCTAAAAGCTCTCTTTTGCAATAAAAAGACTGATCCAAACAGGGTTTCAGAGCATGAGCCCCAAAAACAAATACCATAACGCAAATGTGAATCTATAAGCGCAAAATACACATTTCTAACCAAGCCCACATCCAGTTCCTCCGTAACCACTCTCAAGGCATAGCAACCAGATGACAGCCTTCTGTTTAAGCTTGCAATGTGACTTTTAAATTTTAACCTTTCATCTATTTGAAGTCCTAGATACTTGTTAACCTGTGGATTGTTGATATTAACATTATCAAGCAGTACCCCATTAAGTTGACATTTAAAAGTTAAAATATTGGTTTTAGAAATGTTAAAAGAAAGATAATTTGCACCACACCATTTTTTTATTTTTAAAATATCTATGGTGCCAAAATAGTGTGATGTCGTTAGCAAACATTGTAACTGAACCTGTAATATCGGTTGGACAATTGAGAAAGAACTTTTGACTATAGTTTGAAAAGTCAAATACATTAGATTCTACCGCTTTGGTGTTAGTATCAAAATCATTAGCGACCATAAACCCATTTAATGTCTGTTCTATGTAAGTACAGTATGTTATTTTAATTCAGATTATTTTCTTATGGGTGCGTCGGGTTTCTATATAAAAAAAAACAAAGATGGCTATTACACATTTTTTTTCTCTTGAGAGGAATCAAATCTGCTTATAATTTTTTTAGTCCGACGCACAGTTTTCACCTAGAAAAATTAAATCTAGATATTTCTCTGCATGGTGACATTGTTTACCGATATTGTTATGATCATGCAAAGAAATGGTTTTTATTTTTTTAAGCGAAAACCGTGCATCGGATTGAAAAAATCAGGTTATCAACTTTGCTTATAAATAATTGGGGATTTCAAATATACTTTTTATTTTAAGAAAAATCAAAAATAGGCAGGTCAAATTTTGTACGAACGCTACTGGTGGAAATAAAAAACATGTAGTTCACTAAAAAATGCCTCTTGATACATAGTATATGTATGCCAAATTTTATTAAAATATCTAAGATGGTATTATTGATATTAATAATAAATGATTTATTTTTGACAATTTTACCACCCTGTATCTCAAAACTTAGGACGTTTAGGACATACGTTTATATGAAGTTTTCTTCTCGAAATGGACCCCTTAAATATTGACATTCAATAAAAAAAACACCATGTATAAAGTAAGCGCTCGGGATAATTTGACTCCGTTTTACTGCCGTCGGTATCAACCTAACTGTTAGCCCCTTTAGAATCAGACACCTTAGAGGTTCAACTTTAAGTGGCCAAAATGGCTGACATATTATCGATGACGATTTTTTCCCCAAAAATTTTGAACTTTTACGCCTTATTGCTACCCCAGTAACCAATAGGTTTTCAGCCTGCGCGGAAACATAATTAACAATACTAAATGAACATGTTTTACGGGAGAAACTCCCTATTACTGATAACGATAATTTTTCGGCTCTAGCTCTTAGACCATAACGTCATATCTAAAATTTAAGACATAGTTTATAAATACTTCTTTCATTGAAAGGAGCATGAATAAAAATACTATTGAACAGGTCCAAGCATTTTTTCACAAAATAACTTCTTTTTGACTTATTAAATTTATTTTAAGTTAGAGAGTAGGATTTTATATTAGAACCTAAACGTAATATTTAATATTGTGTAAAAAATCTGTTTAAAAAAATGTTTTGCGTTTTTGACTACAATACATAAAGCCTGTGTGTATAAATCTGGGAAAACCTCAAAGTGGCGTATACAACTGACATTTTTCACGGCTTTTACCTGAGGTTAAATCGTTTATACAAATAAGTTAGTTTCTTAAAGACGATTAAAAAACAATTATGTTTCATAAAAATGTATTTTTTTTTAAATTCAAAATACCACAAGAACATAAGGCTTTACCTTCAAATACGTTTAGTATGAAAAAGATTGACTAAAATAATTCTAGTTTGTATTTTTAAGGTCCACCAAACGTGAGCCAGAGCACTAAAAGTGCTTTTAAAACCGTAAAAGAAAGTGAAATATTAATAACGGGGGACAACGTAACTAACACCAAAATCTACTGCGCTAGACCAGGTGCTCGGCTATGGGAAGTAGGATTTGATGCCAAAGTTTTAGTAACTTACCAATTTAAAGATTCCCTAAAGGACAAACCAAAAGATTTACTCATAATAGGCTGTGATGAAGAATCCACTCTTACAAAGAGAGTTTATTCTGAAAATGAAAAAGTACCTGATAATTTTAACTTCCAGAAAGTCTTTCCTGTTTGTGATAGATTTATTTTAACTTATGACTCAAATGGCGTGTATATTTTCGACCCTCTTCAAAGCAAACTGTTGTTTTGGACAGTTTTTTCCAGCAGCATTAAGGACATCAGCTTTGTGAACAATACCTTTTATATTTGGAAAAATAATTTAGAAATAAATGTTTTTTCTGTGCTAGAATTGGAACATTTATTATTGGCTACCTTATATAAAAAACAGTATTACCTTTGTGCAGAGTTGTGTGTGGAGTATTGTTCGGAAATCTTAAAAATGTTGGAAGAATCGAAAAAGTTGTACTTACTATCCGTACTTAGGACCAAAATTTTTTGTAAGGAATTAGTCGAGAAAATAACTCCAATTATGGATAAGATTACGGAAACAAATGAAAAAGTGCTTACTAGACAAATGAAAAGCAATATAGTTGTAGTTGAAAACTTGTATTTAAGTAATGAAGAAGTAAATATACCTCCCCTAAAAATGATGGAAGATGACGAGAATAAGGATTTGAAACTGATTTTGAAACAATATAAACTTAACAAGACGCACAGGTAAGTTTAGAATTAATATAGCTACTTTCCTTATAGGTGTAGAAAGTAGGAAAATATACCGATTAGGAATAATTGTTCTGTTAGCTTGCGAAAAATAATCACATTTTTATAATGAAATATGGGAAAAAATATTATTTAAATAGTGTTTATTTTTATTGTTACCACATTGTTTTCAGATATGATGTTAATTTGCTTATAGAACATGATCCCACTGCTCGATTCTGCAGCTATCTGTTTTTTTGATGAAATTAATTTTAAAAGAATGTTGAGTGAGTATGCAATGGATTAGCGATAGGTTGCCTATAAAAAATTAGCCACAATTACCTGTTATTAATTTTTGTATAATTAATTTGCTAATATAAATTGCAACTATATATTTTTTAATCAATTTTACGCCATTTTAAAGGAAATGATGTAAATAATAGAAAAAACTGGTTGCCAGCTCTCAGTCAGCCGCAACGTTAGGGTTGCCAGGTGTAAACAGGTATATTATTGTTAATTATTTACAGTCATATGTTTTTTTTTAAATTTTAATAGAAAATTAAAGTTTTATATTTCCTGTTACGATAATCCATGGTTGTCAGTTAAAAAATGACCGCAAACGCCATGCTTTAAATAAACGTTTCTCGCTAAAGGTAAGTGTGAGCGCAAGAGAAAAAATGAACGGATTGTTACGTGCTGTAAACAAGAGTATAATGTAGTGTAGATGTAATTCTAGTAGTTTTTTAATTTGTATTTATAAAGCATGAATTTTTAAGAAAACTGAAAATTTTTTCGCCTGAGAAAAGATTTATTTTTTTATTGAAAAAAGCGTCTACGGAATCTTCCAAGCACATCGGTGTTGCTTTATTTGTTCATTCAATGTTCATGTGTAACATTTCGGTTTTTTTTTGTCTTTTCTTTTGGGCTTACAGTTACCTGTGGCGAGAAACGTTTATTGAAAGCATGGCAACCTCTGTTTGCGGCCATTTTTTAACTGGCAACCATGGATTATCGTAAACAGGAAATATAAGACTTTAATTTTGTATTAAAATTTTTGAAAACGACAGATGATTGCAAATAATTAACAATAATATACTTGGTTACACCTGGCAACCCTAATATATTTTTTTTCTATTCTATACATCATTTCCTTTAAAATGACGTAAAATTGGTTAAAAAAACATATAGTTGCAATTTATATCAGCAAATTAATTATACAAAAATTAATTCCAGGTAATTGCGACTAATTTTTTATTGGCAACCTATCAGGAATCCATTGCATATTCACTCAACATTCATTTAAAATTAATTTCATCAAAAAACAAATAGCTGCAGAATCGAGCAGTGGGATCTTAGACTATTATGTCCACAATATTTTTGATCTTACATAAATTTTTAAGCTTTAAATATATATTCCACAAAGTATTTAGTATATCGGTTTTGGGGGAGGCATAAAATAAACTAACTTCGACTTTCGATGTTTTTTACCCCTTTTTTGTTGTACCAACTAGAAATCACCTTGTAGATTTTTTCATATCTGCATTATTCACAATCAGAATAAAAAACTGTTTTTAAAATAAACAGTTTACGTATAAACCAATGCTACGATAATGCGATTTGACGTCCCTTTGAATTATTTGTTTTTAAACAGGGTGTCTCTAAAAGATGCGGAAAAAATGCTACCACAAATTCCTGAAGCTAAAATATGGCAATCTGACTGAACTTACCTCAGGCCAAAAATTAATGATTTTAGAGATAAAGTGTCTAAAGTTCAATTTAGTTTTAGTTTTTCGTAATTTTGTTAAAGGAGGTTTTGTGGAGTGAAAAATTAAAATTTGCTCTCATTTTTATTGAAAAATTGAGAGAGCGCCACCTATGGTTCTTTGCACACATTTAAAATGAAATATTTGATTTGTTTAATAGTATATTGCAGATAATAAATTGCAGACCTTAAAATATTTTTAAGCATTTCAAGCGGGAAGTAATTCCCTGTCTAACCCTCCTACCTACGCCAATGCTTGAAAGTAAACAATTTAATTTAATTATTTTATTTAAAAAAAAAAGAAATAAAAAATATGTCACTTATATTTTTATTAACTTTTTACTAATTTCTTTTTTAAAATATAATCGTACTTTTAATAGCCATGTTGAGTATTTCCATTAATTTCAAAGGTCCACAAAAAAAGTGATATGTGCTCAATGTGCTGGGTGTCGGACTAAGATTTTCTGACATATATTTTTCTGCTGAACACGAATCTAAAGTCAAAGTTGGGGGTCAAACAGCAAGTAATCAAGAAAAACCTAAAAAACTGATACGGTACATTTACTGGCAGAAACCTGCTACCGCGGGGTGTTTGTTTGGACTACGACTATGAACTATAAGAGATACAAAAAAATTCATAAAAAATAGAGCTTTTCAAATTGTCTATATAAAAAGTTATATAAACATTTTTGATAAGATAAATATTAAAGGAGATATAAACGAAAATGTAATTTTGACAAAAAATTTCAGTCCAAAATAGGATTATTTTTTTATTAATGTGATTTTTGTTTTTTTTTTTCTATAAATTATTTATTTTATTTATTTGTGTCCCAAATTACTCAAAATTTGCAGAAAAAATTTAAAAATACCTTGAAAAAGTCCTGAAAATTCAGTTCTTTGTTTACAACTCGAAAAATATTGCATTTAGACAAAAAGGTTATATAACCTAAATTAAATGTCTTGTAAAAATACATAGTTTATGTTATATAAAGTTTTTTGTATCTTTTATAGTTTTTAAGATATTGACGCTTTCAATTAAAAAAACATCGTTGATATCTGAAATTACGCCTTTTTCGATTTTTTTTTCTGTTTAACCCCCAATTTTGACTTCAGATTCGTGTTCAGCGAAAAAAAATACGCTATAAAATCTTAGTCCGATACCCAGCAAACACCACTTTTTTTGTGAACCTGTGTTTTTAGTGATTCATCTTCTATTTCTCGAAATAACATACCAAAAATAGATATATTTTTTTAAGTAACACTTTAGAATAAATTGTCTAAATTCACAATTTTTAACACAGGCATAGCGATGTGATTTCTTTGTGAAATACCTAAATTTCTATGGGTTAAACCAACTATAGGCAAAGTAATAGTCTTAAATTTTTATTTATAGAACTGTAGAGATTCCTGAAGTAATGCACTATCTTCAAAAGTTTGACGCCGAAGAGTTGTTTTTATTACTGAAACGATTTACCGACTACGTACAAACAGAAATGGAGGAAAACTCAACTAGTTGGTGCCAGGATCAGTATTTAAAGCAAATATCCAGAAGAAATATTGCCGTTAGAGAGTTAGAGGATGAAACTTTTGATTTCTTGACTGACGCCCTCATTCAGGCAAACGATACCATACAGTTTTCCTGTTCTTGTGGATATCCTTTGCCTAAATGCCATCGACATCCTCCGAACTTTTACAAGACGGCCTTAGATATCCTTAATACAAAGAGAAACTTTAACCAACTTACCGAAAAGATTCCGTATTTGTGGAGGTATCGAGCCAAGTCCGAAATACACGGATTAAATATACCTGTGCTAATTCAGTTTAGTGACTTGGGTTTGTTCAAGGAATATTTGATGGAGTTGAAGTATGATAACTGGCATGACGTTTTAGGTATGACTCTTGTTTATGTTATTTTCTTTTTTGATTTTGTGGTTTCGGATTACCTATGTTAAAACCGACATTTTTGTTAATAAATAATGTGAGAAGTCAAAATTAAGCAAAATTTGGCACAAAAATAGATTGAGTAGATGTCTCAATTCTTTTTAATTATAGTTTTTATTATTAATGGATTTTTTTTATTAATATTCAAAGACAAATCTTAATTATCATAAAGTTGAAATTCAAATGATATAAAAAATAAATTACGTGAGATATCATGAAATTTAGGAGGTTAGCATAATTGTAAAGTATATAATATTTTTTAAATATATTATTTTTGAAACAATCTTATAGGAACATTAAGTGCATACAAAAAATGCTCGAAACTGGACGAGTATGGGCATTGTCTCCTATAGCACGACTACTCAACCTTAGAAAAATGTATGCCGGAAGGCAGTGTCTCAAAGATTTTCCAATAATAGGCTCGACATTCTCTCCTGATTTAAGGCATGTGCTCTATATTGAAGCGTTTGAATGAACTTTTTTTATTTAAATTTAAAACCTAAATGAAGAACTACCAGATTTTTTTAAGAGGACATAGTTAAAATTAAGAAGTAGTAAAACATAATGATGAAATTAATCTACAATTGGTACAAATCTTGGGAGGGCTTAACTCAAATAAACTGTTAAGAATTACAACCTTATATATATTTTTATGGGATTTAAAATTGCAAAAATAAATAAATGAAGAGCTTTTGGTATGTGAATTGAAGGTTTTCATTATTTTTTAAAATTATATTTTAAAAAATGCGTATATCGAACATTATGTGCATACAAAAACCTCTATTTTTAAATACAAATTTTAAGATAGTAGAATTTGTTAGCTATATTTTTGTCAAAAGTATTTGTTAGCAACGTGTACAAAACTAAAATAAAAAATAACAAAACAGACGGTGTACTAAAATAAATCCTAAATTAAATATTTTGCAACATCTTTATTTTTTTTTTGTTTTATTTTTTGCTTCTATTGTTTGCTAAATTATACTTTTTTTAATGATCCCTTTCGATGCAAAACTATTTTAAATTTCAAATCAAGTAGTTTTATTTGGACAGTATTTAACAGTACTTATTTCTGCGTATACAAGCAACCAGGTCTGTCAGGTCGCCCTTGCTGTATTTTACACCTCGACCTACCAACGGGCCAAGTTGTCGACACGTCTCTAATGTGCTATACTCAAAGTGCAGACAACAAGTGACGCCACTTATACAGCGTGTCCTGCTAAGTTCTTTACATCTTATATATGGGATTTTTTTTAAGTATTAATTTCTCAGGAAATTTTGCTCTTTATAAAAAGTTCTGCATGCCTAAAAATGTCCTTTTAATCTACCAAACCCACCCCAAAATATACAGAAGACAACAGAACTAAGGAAAGTGAATAAATTTTATTTATAGTTGCGTCGAAAATATTTTAAAAACATTTTTTTATAAAGTAAGAAATAAGTAAACAACAAATGAATAAGAAAACTATGCTTCAACGTGAGCGCCATCTTGTTCCATACAGACTACGGTTCGTCTAGTGAACTCTGCTACTGCCGCCCTTACCACATCAGGAGTAATTTCCCGTACACTAATGATTCTTTCAAGATGGTCGATATTTTGAAAAGGTCTGTGTAAGTAAACCTTTTTTTCAGCACTCCCCATAAGAAAACATCCAAAGGGGTGATATCTGGGGATCTAGCTCTCCAAGAAAATACAGAACGTCTTCCTCTCCATTTTCGTGGAAATGCCCCATTTAGAAATTGGGTGACCCTTGCTGCACTATGACATGGGGCGCCATCGTGATGATACCACAGCGTACGTTCTAAATTTAATGGCAGCCCGTGAAAAAATTGAAATAAGTGAATACGCAGAAAATTTAAGTAAACTTCGGAGGTGATATTTCTCTAAAAAATACGGTCCTACTATTTGATTTCTTAGGATACTGCACCAAACATTGGTTTTGAACGAAAACTGATCACGACATTTAATAAGAAAATTGGGATTTTTATTACTCTACCAGCGACAATTCTGGCAACAAACAACTCCATTTGACCTAAACGTCGCTTTGTCGGAGAACAAAATCTTCCTGGCAAAAAGGCTCGTCTTCTAATTCTCCTTGAAGCCATGCGCAAAATAGAAAACAGCTTTCAAAATCCTTGGGCTATAGATTATGAATCAATGAGCTGGCTTTATACGGATAAAATTTATTTGATTTTAGAATTGTGCCGGCCAAGGATTTTGACACATTACATGGAAACGTCTTTGATACTTTTTTGCAGTGGTATTTTAGAATTTTCTACGACGGCTTGCAAAACTCGTATTTGAGTTTCTAGGCCTGTAGACCGTTTCTGACGTTTTTTGAGAAAATTATTTGCAACAGATCCAGTGGACTTGAATTTGCACATAATGTTTGATACGGTCATATGGAATATCGTTTTCTCAGAGTGTCTGGCATTAAAAATTTCTGCGGAAGAAAAGTTTTGTAAGGTCTCCCACAATCAACACAATTTCTATTTTATCTTCTTTTGTCAACTTTATTGGCATTATAAAAATGTTTACAAACATTTTACTTGAAAAGTTAAATTACTTATTAAATAACATTTAGAACAATGTCAACATTTCAATTTCCATATCAACCGTATTTATTTGTTTCCTTGGAATACTTTATTTTGCGTATTGAAGACAACGTTTTTTCTTTAATTATTACTATTATTTATTTTTGTTGCGTCCTGTATATTTTCACTGAGTTTGGTAAATTCAAATTTTTGAGGAATTAATAATAGAAAAAACTCCCATATGTAAAGAACTTAGCAGGACACGCTGTATGTTAATTCTGTAGACTTTGCTCTTATTCATTCATTTTATTCATCTTTGGAGGAACCCACAAAAGTTAATGTCACGTTTTTACCAAAACATTGTAATGTCTATTACAACCACGAAATTAAAAAATGATGGTATAAATCGATATATCCATGCTTTTTGCACTTTGTCAAATATAAAAATATGGTTTAAAATACTTTTAGGGTACTTTGTTAAGATAAACAAAGGGCAGTGTTTAAATTGCGACAATAAAATTGATATTGATGGCCTTTTGACGTGGACAGAATTAGCGAAAGTTATAGTGCAATCGATGGGGGCCAATAACGCATTAAAAATTTTGGAAAAGTACGAAAAAGTTATCCCTAATGGTGCATTGGATCCCACATTTTACCAATCATGTATATTTGCTCATAGTTTTGATAATAACGACAGTATTACAAAAGTAAAACCGGAGGCGCCATTTAAGTTTATTGATGAGATGGATCGATCGACCTATAAGCAGGTAACATTTTTATTTTTTTTTTTTTTACACCTATAAAAATCCATATAAAATTTAACAAAAGTCAAACTCCTTATTTTTATGCCTTTTATTTTGACAACATATTTAATATTTTAATTAATTGACTTTTTATTCACAATTAAGCTGTGTTGTTTAGCTTTTTAACCAAAAAAATTAATTATCTATCTGCCTTTATAATCTGCCTACAGGATGTCAGTTAATTATGTAGCAAAGTGTCGACAGCTTGTAACTGACATCAAACAAACTCTAGTGTTTCAGTTATAAAAAATCTCAGTTATCTAACATATGGGGCCTTTTTAATTTTCCTTTTGGGCTAAAACTTTTAACCAAACCGTATCTAGGCGCGCAGTAGGCCAAGTTCCGGCTTAACGCATGAATATGTGTTTTTTACATGAAATGTTTTAGCCCATTGTTCTCCCTATCATAACTCCGGTCTCGTTTCACATAAAGGTATGAAAATTCACATAAGTATTCTAATCACGTGTTAAAAAAAATAAAAATTTACGTCAAGTAAGAGATATTTGATTTTAAAATTCGCCCATTTTATTTATGACCCCAAACCAGGCGCGATTTCAATATAATAAATATCGAAAATGGGATACCTCATGCAAGTATGATTCTAGTATTACAAAACCCCCCCAAAAATATGAAATACAGGTCG
Source organism: Listronotus oregonensis (assembly GCA_019359885.1). Lineage (NCBI taxonomy): Eukaryota > Metazoa > Arthropoda > Insecta > Coleoptera > Curculionidae > Listronotus > Listronotus oregonensis. The sequence goes on from JAHBCN010002323.1 coordinate 138,235, forward strand.
GATTAAAAGTTGGAAAAAAAAGGATACTCATACAGTAAAGCGCAGAGCACTGCGAACATAGGACGATCCTGGACGATTTTGGATGTACCTAAAAACGCCGCACGCATTGCATATCGATCAATAATTTTCGGCAAACAATTTATAAGAAGACGCGCGTCAGCCGGCCAAGCGATCAATTCAATACGTTTATTCCTGAAATAATTCTTTACTATCGAACCCTCGACAGCTATAGTTGTACGTTGTCGATTATTTGCGACTAAAAAGTTTTTTTTAAATAAAATAATAATTATTTATAATGGATGTTCACGAACTGAAAGAAAAAAATAAAATTATTAAATGGTATCACCGTGGAAATCCTGAAAATGGATACCGATCCTACAAAGTAAGAAAAACCCATGAAATTTTCCCTGATGATCATTTTAGACGAATGCAATTTTGTGAAACTGTAATGGAAATGAAAAATAACAATGAAAATTTTATAAGAAATATTGTTCTTTATGGTCTCACCCAACGATTTTTTTCTCTGGGGTGACGTAAAATCACAAATTTATGGTTTCCAGGAGAATAGGGCTAATAATCTACAAGAATTGCAATTACAAATTGAGAATTCTTTTAGGATTATTACCCTTAACATTCTAGCAAATGTCAAAAGGCTTTTCTATGACAATCTTGGTTATTGTTTGGCTCAAGAAGGTGGTATATTTGAGCATTATCGATAACTAAAAAGATTTTTTCTTTTTTTATTCTATGAATGCACATTAATTTTTTTATTTTTTTAATATCTTCTACGTTCCATTATTTATTTGAGAAAATTCTTTTATTTTATTAGGAAAAACTGTTTGGTTCTTAAAACCGTAGCAAACGTTGCTGTCTCGTAACAAACTAATTTTAAATTTATGGCTGATAAGAAATCCGATCGAAGACGGTTGATGCTAGCTAGCTCCTGCTACTTGCCAATAAACACTGCATATTCTTACTGAAAATAAAAACGTAGTACACAACTAAACTGAGCAGATAACTCTTCCGAATTTATCACCGTACTCCCACCAGTCCCAACCAAAAATGAGCCACGTGAGGAAACGAGACAGAAATTGAAATGCAAGCCACAAAAATTATTATTGGTTTTAGAATTGGGTACATCCAAAATCACCCAAGAGCCTCCTATGTTCGCAGTACGGTGCGCTTTACTGTACATATCTTAAGGTTAATTTTATATACTTACGAGACACCCTGACTCCTTTATTCAGAATATTTGTTGTTACATAAAAAAAAATAATTTTGATAGTGTCTAATTAAAGTGAAGTTTACGAGATGCCCAAAAGATGTAGCCCCAAAAAAATTAAATTTTTGTAGAATTGTCACAACTAATTTTACTCTTTAAAAGTATTAAGAGTTGGCTATCTATAATAGGGCTTTTTCGAGCGGAAAAGCGGAGGAATCGAAAAAAGTCGCAGAGGAAAAGTGTGGTAGACTCGTCGAAACGAAGTTCCTCACGAATTATAAAGTATGTGGTAATCAACTTGCCAGGGGGGGCTGTACTGTGGACTATAAGGGTTTTTAAGAAAATATTGAAATAAAAATGGGATTATTGATCTTTCGGTGTCATTTTTTCAGTGTTCTTATATTATACAACAAAAAATTGTTTTCAGTTTTACGGTTACTTCTTGGTTTTAAACTTTTGGCAACAAAGTTTTTGGGCACCTGTATATTTACATTTTAAATTAAGGTCATCCCATTTAAAGGGGTCCAAGGCTGGTTACCTGACCATTTTTAAAACTAATAAACCTTTCCAGGTTGTTTTCCCTATATATATTATGACTTAAAAACTATTTGTTTTTTTTTTAATTTTAGTTTATTGAAAGTGGCCGTATTAGTTTTGATGCACACACGCCTAATTTTGCGATTGTTGGCGTTTACAAAAATATTTTTAACTCTAAAAGTATTTAGTTGTCCGTAATTACAGCAAAAACGAAAAGCAATTTTCCAGCATCGGTTAGAACGGCACGGCAAAGAATAAGGCAAATATCCGAATTGCGCTGCCACCCGGCAGCCCTAAAACCGTTTTTAACAAATGCAAATAAAGAACAACGCATTTGATTTGCTCTACAATTTTACTTGGAACCTCCGAAAATATAATATTTACCGATGAAAATGTGTTTCAGTCGTGCTACAATGGGATACTTAAGGTATACGGGCCTCAACGAACACGATTTAATGAAAAATATACCTAAAAGAACAGAAGTAGTTGGCGATTTTCGGTAAATGTTTGGGGGTGGCTGAGTGCACAAGGACTTTATGTTATTTTATCGAAGGATGCGGAGGTATATATAGATCTACTACAGAATATCATGCTTCCTTCTGTACTGAATCGATTTCTGGACAGAAATGTTATCTTTTAACAAGATAAGTGTCCCGTTCATACGGCCCGGCAAGTCGATGAATGGATGGAAGAGCAGCGTATCAGGGTTTTACCGTGGCCCGCGCGTAGTCCGGATTTAAATGTTATGGAAAATGTTTGGGGCTTATTAGTTAAAAAAAATAAATGGGAAAATGAGTTCAGGCCGCAAAATGTAAACGAATTTGAGGATAAAATTTTAGAGGCGTGGAATGAGTTATGAGGAAATCCGGACTACGCCCAGGCTTTGGTCCATTCGATTCCTGGAAAGCTAAACTCTGTCTTAGAAAAAAACGAGGCCGCAATAAAATAGTAAAGTTCTTTGGGATATTTAAGTTTGTTTGAATTAATTAAATTGTTAATTTATTAATTTGTTAGTTTTTATAAAATATAAATATTTTCTTTTACCATTTGCTTTGATTATACTAATTAAAAGTAAAAAAGTTAAAAAATAGCGATTTACAAAAATTGGCAGAAAAGTCAAAATTTGACAAATTTTTTGTCCAAGATTTAATGGCCGTCACTGTACCATAAGAACAAGGAGATCCTTAGGCATCAACCCTTATTAAGATTTTAATTTCAAAAATCAATAATAAACATTTTTTCCTTATGATGTCAATTGTATGCCAGTCACTAAATATGTATTTTTTTTTGTTTCAGGAAACATTAGAGAAATACTTTAAAAACAAATACATTACCAACAATAATCCCTCATATCTTCTTCCACTAGACACTGCTGGTATATGTCTGTTGTGCAATTTACCCTTAAAAAATGATATTTTATTTGACTACGCAAGTCTGGAATGTGGTCACAGATTTCATAAATTTTGTTATAAAAGAAATAATTTTGTTTGCAATATTTGTAACTAGTCGTGTAAGATATACAATTTTAATGTTTTGTTTGACAATGTTTGTTGTGGAATATTTTATATTGATTAAAATTTTGATACTTTTATAAGTGGTAGTTTTATTTGTGGTTTGTTAAAATGGTGCATGTAGAAAGTTTTCTATTTGGCTAGTCGGCGTCGCTCTAATATGATTTAGCGTGGTACGACTTAGCACCAAGACAACAAACCTCAGGACCATTAATGCCTGATAAATTTTTGGTCTCAGGATAACAAAAGTATATAAAATCCATTTTTTTAGTATGTTTTTGCTGTGATTACCCGCCTTAAAATTTTCTAGAAAATGGGACCACTTCGGTCCTGGTCCCGGGGATAGCGAACCAAGACTGCTTAGCCTTATTAACCCCTATAAACTTACAGATCGTCTGAAACAGAAAAAAGGAAAATCAAAAAAAAACAAAAAATTCAAAATACTAATCCGCGTTTCGGTGACAAGTCGGCCACTGTTGTCAAAATGAAATTAAAAAAAAAACAAAATAGAAATTAAAACTTAAATAAATTTAGTTTTTTAAAATTAAGGAAACTCTAATTTTTTTTTATTTATGACGTTTTGTCAGTGGCGGCTCGTGAGATTTATTATTGGGGGGGCACAAAAATATAATAGAAAAAAGTGTGATGATATTACCTTATTTAAATGTAAAGTCCATTTTTCTGTCCTTTTTATTAGAAAACGAATCAGTCACTTTATTATCAAAGTCAGGTATAGATTGTATAATTTTTTTTTCAATTGATAAAACAGCTAGGGCATTAAGCCTGTCTTGCAGCATCGTATTTCTCAAAAGTTTTTATCGATTTAATGTTGAAAAACATCTTTCGCATTCACTTGTTGACGTTGGTGTTGTACAAATAATATCTGCGAGTTTGTAAGTTTCTGAAAACACAGTTTTAAGATTATTGTCAAATAAGAACATTAAAAGGGGCAAACTCCTTCAATCCTGCACATATCGTCCCTGTCGTAAATGGCTGTTAGTTCAGTTTTTAATTTACCACCGTCAAGCATGGGATAAGATTTCACTGTTAAATCAAAATGTTCTTGGTGAAAGGCACCTCTGTAACTTTCAAAATTTTTAGAAAAAAATAGTTTCGCTGCACTTAAATGGTCTTTAAAATCAAATCTGTCTCTAATTTGAGTAAAATATTGTCACACACTTCCTTCGAAATAACATGTCGCGATTCACCAGCAGACGCGTGCTTCTGTCTTTTCTGGCAGGTTCTTCTTCCTCTTCCTCTTCAGGTTCTAGGTGATCAGTATTTGATCTAATGCGGATAATTTGTTTCTCAAACTGTTCAATTGCATTTTGAATTTGTACGCTGTCAATACCTCTGGTTTGTGCTTCATTAAAAATATTTCAACATGGGGCATAATGAAATGAAAGAATTTTAACCAGTAAAGAAACTCTGCACTATTTAGATGATTTAAAAGTCCGTTTGCTTCACCAAGTGTTGTGGAATCCGTACTATCATTATCTAAAATTTGTTCCAAGCACTCCTTGAAAGAATTTTTATATTCAAATAAAGTATTAACAGTCCTACTTTTAAAATTCCAGCGTGTAGGTGCAGCACGTGGTAATCTTCGTTTAACTACCTCATCAAGCACTGCTGTGCGTTTTGCTGATCTTGAAAAGAAGCTTGAAAATGATTGCAAATTGGCAAAGAATATTTTAACTTTTTTATGACTTTGGGCCCTTCTCCATTAATAAGTTAAATTGATGGGCATAGCAATGAATAAAATGAGCATTTGGAAATGATTTTTTAAGAATCGCTTGAACGCCATTGTTTTTACCGCTCATCACTGCAGCGCCGTCGTAACTTTGAGCTATCATAACATCAAGTTCAGCCAAAAGCGTTTTTGACAAATCGTCAGCCGAGTAGCCAGCCGGTTTAATAAAAGCCCAAAAACATTCATATACTTGTCCATCAATGACATATCGAATTATAATATTCATTTGTTGCTGATTAGATGCATCAGTTGTTTCGCCAGCTTCCAAAGTCACAAAGTTCGCAAATTTTATTTCTTTTAATAATTCGATTCGATAAATCTCAACATAGCGTCCAACAACTCATTTTGTATGGTTTTTGAAGTACCTTTAAAAACTTTCGATTCTTTTATATGTATACCAAGGATGGAGTCTAATTCAGCAGCAAAGTTTATTAACCCCACATAAATACCTGGATTATTCGAAGATTGTTTCCGTCATGTCCTCTAAGCGCTAATTCAAATGCACCACAAAACTTTATGCACATAATCAGTCTTTGCAAAATATGTCTATTTTTTTTTACCTGTTCATTTTGCTTCAATTTTTCCCGCACGTATGCACTGTCAAATTGTTCTCGTATGTTTGTTTTCCCCAAAACACTAAAGTCCATGTATGATTTAAGATGGGAAACCGAATTTTCGTGTTTTTTTGCTCTGTCTGCTATATGTTTTAAATCATCCACACCGTTTCGAGTCCAAGCTGTAATTTCGTTTCTAAACAATATACACACAAAACAAAACAATTTATTTGTGACCGGACAACCACAAATCCACTTATATTTATCGTAAATATTTTTGTTGAACACTCTATTATATGTTCTAGTTTTACTTGAACTTGAATACTTTTTTATCTAAATCAGGAGTAGATCGACCAATCTGTTTAACTAAAACTTTCTGTTCAAACGTCAAGGGACCGTTCTCTAAGAGGTAGCGAACCGAATTTATTTCGGATTCCATTATCAGAAATACTTAAACATTCACCAATAATTAAACTTCATAAAATTATTATCATGCATTTCCGCGCGCAAACCACAAAAATCAAAACCGCTTTTACTGGAGTTGGACTAGTTGGAGACACGCAAATTTGTGCCCATCATTCGGCTAAAAATTGCGAACGCCGAGGATGTGCGATCCTTCGCGATTATGGGCTCGAAAGAGCAAAATTCGAGTGTTCCCCGGAAATTAGTTTTGAGTGCGTTAATGCTCGATCCTCGCAGGTGTCGTGTAGGAAGTAACTTTTGAGTATACTGGTATAAAATTTTCAAAAAGACAAAAAAGATGGTGTGGTGTGTTCATTGATTTTGGGTTTACCTAAAATTCCTTCAGCATCAAGCATAGGTAATCAAAATTTTATAAAGATTAAGTTTTACTTTCTATTTTGTTTTTCTTTTAATTTCATGTTGACAACGGTGGCCGACTTACCCCAAAACGTAGATTAGTGTTCTGAAATTGTTGTTTTTTTGTGGGTTTTTCTTTTTTCTGTTTCAGGTGATCTGCAAGTTCATAGTGGTCAATAGGGCTGAGCTGGCTCAGTTCGCTACACCACGGGATCAGGACCGAAGTGGTCCCATTTTCTAGAAAATTTCGAGTAATCCCAACAAAAGATACTAAAACAAATTTCACAATTATAGGAGTAGATATGTGGGCAAGGCAGAGCTGTCTTTGGTACAGCCGATTACACAAGAAAATTTAACTGTCTGCACTTTTTCCTTTTATTGACCCATTTTGCTAGCTTGCTTTAATTAAATGGTTTGGACTTTCATTAGCCATTTAGTCAGCACAACATGGGGGTGATTCTATAGTCTGGCTTTAGGTTATAGCAAATCATCCAAACATTAACAAAAAGTTCTTTTCACAGGCACATCCAAGCACACGGAGGTAAAAAACGACGAAGTAAGTATAATTGTTTCTCTTGTGTCTTTTTTTGCCCTCACCAACTATGTACTTTGACCACCGCAGGCCACACTTTGCGTGTGATTAAAAGAGGGCTTTAGAAGTCACAACACAACGCCGAAAAGCCTGTCGCGGCACTTTTGGATGGCCAGATGAATTTTCTTTTGGTCCATGCAACCATTTAGGTAATTTATTTTGTTCTCGGTTCCTCTTGTAATACAACTAAAATAAAAGCAGCAAAAGTGCTCTGTGGCATAAAAAATTATCATAACACATATTTATAATTCATCGAGTACTTTGTTTTCTACCTATATCTCCAAAACAGCTATTTTTTGCTATGGAGAATTACATATAAAATCGGAGTAGAGTTTTAAGTGAAGCCGAAAAATAAAACAAATATTTAGAGTTTTGTTATTAACGCAATAAAAATTAAAATGAGAAGTCAGGAACGCCAGAAAACCTGAATTATAATTAAATTATTCGTTAGTAATTTACAATCCTGTATTAAAAAAAAAAAAACAAAAAATCATAATTTACAATTCATTTATTTTTTGGGTATTCATATATCCACATACTTACGATTAAAATAATAGCCTTTGGTCATCACATAATATTTAACAAAATTTACACCTTATAAAAGTAACTTATAATGGTGAGTTTATAAACTTGTCGCTGGCATCGACCTGCGTTGACGCTGAACCTGGCTTTGGCTCAGCGTTCGTAATCTAACCTTACTTTTGTAATATTTATTTGCCAATGCAGCCCTAATACTTTTTCCAACAGGCCAGAGTAAATTTTTTTTTTTCAAAATCCATTTTTAAGAAAAATAGAAAATGTTAAATTACAGTTACAATAACATTAAAATTCTGACGCCAACTTCGGTTTATAAATTAATTACTATACAGACAGATCCACTGTAGTAGAAACATAGGAAACACTTAGGCGAATTGACTTACATTCGTCTGACTCGAGCTAGCGAAACAAAACTCGCAAAAACGATGCCATAAATGTGGAATGTTTTTGAAGATTTAATTTTGAATTTAAATATTATTTGCTTTCTCGCAGCCGCAGCCATTGCAAATACGTGGTAAGTTCTCTTGGAAACTCGTTTCTTTACTAAAAATAAATAACAATGGACGTTTACAAACTTCGTGAAAAGGTTCAAATTGTAAAATGGTATTTTCAAGGAAAATCATATCGCAAATTTATGAATCTTTTCCCGAAGCATTTGAAAACAGACCTATACCATGTCTAAAAACAATTTTTAGAATTATCCAAAATTTTAAGACTGTAACCAGTAGACAAATTGCTGAGGTAACAGATTCATCGCCTACTACAGTTAAAAGAATCCTTAAAAAAAAATGGTTTCTGATCCTACAAGGCCCGAAAAACACATGAAATTTTTACCCGAAGACCAATTTCGACGTATGGAGTTTTGCGAATTAATAATGGAAAGGGCAAATACAGATGAAAACTTTCTTAGATCAATTGTTTTCACCGATGAATCGACCTTTCCATTATTAAATCGACGTAATCCAACTCAAGTTCGATATTGGTCTCGTGAAAACCTACACAGGTATTTTGAGGTTCGAACCCAGTATCCTCAAAAATTGAATGTTTAGGCTGGTATGGTGGGAGAACACCTTATTGGACCATTTTTTATTGAAGGCAATTTAACTACAGCAATTTATTTGGATCTGTTACAACAAATTTTACCGGCAATTCGCCAATTATTAGGAGTAAGATTTGGTAATATCTGGTTTCAGCAAGATGGTTGTCCCGCTCACAATGAACGTATTGTTGTATTATTGCTATTTGAACAATACGTTTCCTAACCGTTTGATTAGTGGACGTGGAACCATTTTGTGGCCCGCGCGATCACCAGACCTTGCTCCTAATGATTTCTTTTTGTGGGGTTATTTAAAAAATAAGGTTTATGGTCATGATAAGGCTAATAATTTAGAAGAACTTCAAATAAAAATCGAAGAAGCTTTTCAAACTATCAGCCCTAATATGCTAACAAACGTTAGACGGGGTTTTACGATCGTTTGGGATATTGCCTTGCGCAAGAAGGAGGTTTGTTTGAATATTTATTATAATTTCATTTTAGAGTATTTTTTATGTTTATAATTATTTATTTTTTCATTGTGTACTATTTTAATTTTATAAATGAGTTTTGGGTTTAGAGAACTTACTTTTTATTTTGCTTTGGCAATTAATAAAACTGATAAATAAAGCTGTTGGTATTTAATTCCCTATTTATAAATAACAGTATTAAGTAGCAACTGTTTTCTTAACAGATTAGACCGCATAAATTTATTTTTCGTAATTTTCAAGCGCGCCTTAAAGCATACAACACAACCGTCCGAAAGCATATTACAAACTGAGATCTCGTTCGGTTAGTTGCGGATGTTTATCGATCGAAGCGGACAGTAGTAAATTCATCACTTCCCTGCCTATGTTTCTACTACACTGGGCCTGTCTGTAGAGGCCAGCACAGACTGCAACGCCAACGACAAGTTTATAAATCCAGAGTATAACATACGAACTTTTATAGCTGAATATGTTTTACCTCTCTTTTTACAGTTAGGAACTAAAAAATAGAAACGCCAAAAACTATTTACTCCTTATCGATCTTTTTGACGTTTCTTAATAATATAAAAAAAGCTGAAAAATGAACATTAAAAAAACTTGTCTATAAAAGTAATCATACCGTATTTTACCCACATTTCTACTCAAAATTTAAACAATACCTTTGAATAAAGTAATTTTAAAACTATCTATTGCTAAATTTTCGCAGCCAATACAATTTTTTTTTGAAAAATTATTTTCTGATTTAATATATTTCCATTAAAACATTTGGTACCGGAATGTTATTAATAGGAAAAATTAAGCAAAACTCTGGTAAGACCAGGCTAATTTTAAATAAATCAGTCATAAAAAAATCACATAATATAGTGGTGCCATAAAGAATAATTTTTATTTTTACTAATTTAAATATCGTTACCGAAATAAACCCCTACTTTAATTCACACTTTCTTTAAAAATCTTATATTCCATCTAATTAGAATCAAATATTATAACATCTATTTTTACATCACTTAAAGCCGTTTTACACTTACCAGAATTGTAGTAAATTTTATTGCAAAAATTACACAAAACTACCTACCTATATCAAAAACACTTTAATCTGTTGTTTTTGCTTATCCATCGTATTGGATCCGCCATCATAAATTCTTTGGTTTTTGAAAAATTTGTTCACCACTTTAAAAAACACATCCGCCATCTTGAATTTTCAGAATTTAACTTCAGATTCGTAATCAGTGACCCAAAAAGCCCTATATCAAATTTGGGCGAGATTGAAGTTAGAAAAAAATGGTAACGAAATGGTGAAATTTTGACCTCGGATTCGGCAAAATTACTACGGAAAACATATGTCTCATGAAAAGTATTCGCAACTTTTTGTGGCTGTGTTATCATAGGTAATACCATAAGTGCTTGAATTTGGCCGGAATTTTTTGCTTGGTTTCGAATAGCATCTGCTTTTGGAAATTTAACAAAACCTGTTTTTACAAAATCACGAGTGCAAAGCTCGAGCTTTTTAAATCCGTTGGTTTTTAAGAAAATATTTTCGCCATCTTGAAAAACATCCTTCATTTTGGATCCGCCATCTTAAATTTTCAGAATTTAACTTCAGATTCGTAATCAGTGACCCAAAAACCCCTATACCAAATTTGGGCGATATTGAAGTTAGAAAGTAATGATAACGGATTCGTGAAATTACTACGGAAAACGTGTCATGAAAAGTATACCCAACTTTTTTTTGTTTTTCTTTTGTGTTATTATAGGTAATACTATAGGTGCTTAAATTTGGCCGGGATTTTTTTGCTTGGATTCGAATAGTATTTGCTTTTGAAAATTTAACGGAACCTGTTTTATTCCATGGCAAATTTCGGTTTTTGACATTTCAAATGATGTTATGGCAATAATTTTCAAAATAATTCCCGTGTGGATAAATTGGTTTTAATATTAAAAAAAAAGATTTTATAATTACCCTCAAAAAATAATAACATGAAAAAACTTCTTTTTTTATATGTATTATTTATAAAATCGCTAAACATTTGCATCGTGTACTTGACTTACATCCTTAAAAATTTAATTGATTTTATTATTACTTACCTAAGATCACTTTGACATAACGAGATTAAATTTGTGGTGATGTGTGTGTCTTAAAAAATGTAGGTAATTATTAAATTATGCGGTTTTTTAAATGTAAACGTCCTGTAGAATCTATTCATTTTCCGAACGGTACTAATATTAAAGTTGTGGAACATTTTAACGGTTAAGGATTGATATTTAGTAGTGATTTAAGTTCTAATCGACACATAGGCTGTACTGCATTGAAAGCTTCAAAGATGATTGGTTTTATTCGGAGAACTTGCTCGATAATATCGGATACCAAGTCTATTAAATCATAACACAACTTTCTAGCTCCTAGTGTGTTGAAGTACAACAGATGATCTCCATACTAGTATTATAAAGACCGATTGTAATCTTTTCAAAACAAGTTTGTAAATTTTGTATTATTTAAACACAAATTTCCATATAAGGATGTTCCTTATTCAACTCGAATTATATTAGTTGAGCTTCAAACCCTATACACATGATTGGCACGGCAAAAGCTTGCATGCCAATTTTAATGCAATAGAGTAGGATACATATGGTATGACCCCAGATTGAAAAGAGAACGACAATAATTTCCCCTGTTCCACTTCCAATACGACGTCGGACGATGGCGATTTATTAGCATATTATTGGCTGAGGCATGCACGCGAATAAACTACCTCTCACCACACTTAAGACACCCATGATACGTTAGTACTTAGGCCTCAGCCTTCGTGCACTGCCAGGGGTTGCAGTACAATGGTCCAGCTATTTTCTACATCACCTAAAGAGATAGAAACATTGCATTATTCCGAGTGGATAATCGGCTCGGGTATTGCAAAGCTCAGCAGGGCAATGTCTTCGAGCATTTAATAAAATGAGAATGCTTTTGAGTTTATTTTTTTCTTTAAAATAGCAGTTTTTTTTTTTTAATTTAGCCTGAAGTTAGATAAAAATTCAGCAACCTTTTAATTACTGTTGTATTAAATACAACATTTACTAACATGACCGCATAAAAACGAAAATATCACAAAAAAATCTCCAAAAAATGCGATTGACAATCATTCCTTTAACATCTGGGGTTCGGCTAATACGGCGAGTCGGCGAGGGCCCGTAGTATTCCCACCTTCTTGTTGGGCCGGTAGAAGGGGAATCGGCCATACCACGCTTTCTGTCTGTCTTTATTTCGCTCAAGCCTTTGACATCTTCTTTTATCGCACTGAAAATCTCTGCATGCAAGAAATTGGTTTGCCAGCCGTGTATAAGCTGGTAAATCACTAAAATCAATGTTCCCATCTTTTCAGATCAATGCAAATAATAATTTCACAAATAACCACTAGAAACAGATTAATGTGCAATTTGAAAACATTTCAAACAGTACTTGCATATTTAATTTAGGTTTAAGTCTTTTCGTGTGGCTTTTAAAGCTCCAAATAGCATAGTATCAGTGTTACTTACTTATGACAAATAGATAAATATTCATATTCTGTATTATGGTTTGATATTTTGTTTTATTAACCGACATTTTGTTTGTACGCGTTATTGTAGTTATATTTTTTTTTTGTTATTGTACTATTTGGACTTGCTCTGTAGTGAACTATTGATAAATAGGGGATATATCAGGTTTACCACAAAAAATTTTTTGAATAACCCCTACCTTCGATGTAGCACACTCACACTCCCCAGTTAGCAAACTACTTTTTAAAAAATTTATCAACGACATTGAAATAGCGCAAATATAAGTTAACTTTAAAAGTAACTTAATTTATTATAAACTCAAAATGTGTAGCCTAAAAATTTTGTAAGATTTCATTCTTTCATTTTCATATACCACTTTAAGCTATCAAATTTTATAAACATAACTAGGTGCCTTAACATTATACCCATAATTTAAAAAATGCACATCCATATGTTTTAACCATCATAACTAAAAAAATAGGAATTTAGTTGAACTATTTATTTGATTTAAAAGCCAGTCTTACTCAAGACCTAGCAAATAATTTATCCCTTGTACTATAAATAATACTAATGGTTGCCAAGCTACCAGCCACCTTATCCAGTCTAACAGCTGCCCGTATAGCATGTGAGGTTTCTCCCATGGATTGGAAAATATTTTCTTAAGGTCTACTTTTTCTTTACAGTATGGACAGGTTTGTTTCTTACCTACTATACACCATCCTCTTATACAAAATTCATGAAAGCTAAAACAAAAAATATTGGTTATTTGTGACTGGTGAAAATTTCTTCCGGAAATATATATTTGGAAATATTTCTGGAAACATATCAGAAAACTTTGGAAATACATGGAAATATTCGAAATACTGGAAATATAAAAAACTAAACATTTAATGAAAGTTTATCATAGATAATATCATAAATGGTCAGATTTGGCCGGATAATTTGAGAAACGAGTTAAATTTTCGAAGTATTCAAAACCAGGCAAAAAATATCTGGCTTAAAATCTAAGTACAAATGGTAATTGGTAAGACAATTGCGCGAATGAAACAAACTTAAAAGCAAAATAACAATGGACGACACGATTGATAGAACCGTAAACTTAGCGATTTTTTTAGCCAGTAACTTTTTCCCTTCTATCCGATAGTAAATTTCGATTTTTGACATTTCAAATGGGGTTATTTACATGAGTGGAATTGTCATCCAAAAGTTAAAACGCAAAACACAATAATATAAATAAAAATGTATGTATAAAAAATACAAAGAAACCAGTGCAACTTGATTAAGAATCGTATCTTCATCGATATCATCCACACCTTGAATATTGTATTCAGCATCAATGTCGTCTTCATGGGAGTGCAATTAAACTTCTTCTAAAACAAGTAATAGCCAACAACCCTGACCGCTGTGTTAGCACGTCGTTGTCGTGTTTGGGCCCAGTAGGATCTTTTGGCACATGCGCTAGAGTTGCTGGTTATCGGCAACTCTTGTTGCTAGCGTATGGAACGGGATCCGAAGCTAAGACGAACACAAGGCTTAACTCAAGGTGTTAGCATACCGTGCTGATGAGTGAATGACATCCTGTGCCTTAAACAGGTGTCTTCAATGGTGCCTCTCAGATACAGGGCGACCTCTCTGCGGTAATGCGAAGCTCTGCCGTGGTGGACTATTACTTCTCTAGCCCCAAACAGACAGCGGACAGAAGCCATAAGAAAAAAAGTGACAAGGTGCGCTGACGAAAGGATAAATCCGTTTCGGAGGTGCCACCCAAGGTCTCAAGCAGACAAAGGTGAGCCGTCCAAAGCGGGTAAATCCGTTTCGAAAGGTGCCCCTGAAGTCACAGGCGCCTGTTTCAGGGGAAAGGGCTAATCTATCCCGAACAAACAGGTGCTTAGGAAGGGATCCCTGAATCCATACAGAAGTCGGACAGAACCCCTTTTATAGGGAAAAGGGTTCCCTGGCTTTAAACAGAAAGCGAGGGACCGTTTTTATAGGGAAAGGCCGGAGATACGGCATCAGAAGGAACATCTGGTTCCTGTAACAAGGACCGGTTAGCTACCAACTCACTAGACCGGGAGGAGGGCATGATGGATCTAATCGTCTGCTCCTCATACTTTTCAGGAGGCAGGGACACCAGAACACATATTGTGCTCGTGTCCGGTAGCGACACGAGTAAGAGGAGATGTAAGAACCTCTTCCCAATCTGGTATATTTATTAGAAGTCCGATCCTATTGGGAGAAATATAAAAAGATGTGAGCCACAATAGACCGAGCGGTCGCAGTGGAGGACGTAAAAAGTCCACTCACTTTAAACCTAACCTAAGCTAATAGCCAACAAGCAATAATCGGTGAATCACCGAAATCGCGTAATCGTAATAATTAATAGTAAACGTTCTTTTTCGGTAATAATTTTTCTAGTGTGAAATTTGTACTGCACTCTTATTTTTTTTTCGATATTTCCAAAATTTGCGAGACACGTTCGGAAATCTCCAATAATTCCATTTCCATGAAAATATTTCCAATTACAACAGTATTCGTGATATAGTACTTGCACCGTGCCACCCAACAAGAACTAAACAGGGCAATATTTGTGAATTTCCTGATATTAAAAAAAAAATGCAATAGCCACCATGTGTATTAAAAAAAAAAACTCAAAAAAATAATTTAAATTAAAACAAAAGAGATACCCCAATTTCGCCCGCCCCAAAATTTCGGTGGGCGGTTTTTTCGTTCTCTATCGCGCAGGGTTTCCTCTAGTAGGTATGTGATCGAAGGTTAAATTAAAAACAAAACATACACCAACATCGGCTATCTAATTTCAACTAAAGTGTAAAATAATGCACTTAATAGAATTTTATTTTTAGTCTGGTAAATTCAAAAATCCGCCAAAAGTATTTTATTTCTACTTTCTCGCAATTTTTTTTAAATAATGGTTTCCTAATAAGCATGTTATTTTATTTTATGTATTAAGCAAATACATACTGCAACACCTATACGACAATATTATTAAATTAACAGTTTTTATTGTAATAGGAAAAGCCGGGGAATATTATATTTCTTATCACTTGAATCACATATTATACCTTTAAGTATCTAACTAGTAATTACCCACTATTTTGATAATCACATAAATCTATAATAAAACAAAATAATTTTAAAAAAAAAAAAAAAAAAGGGTTATTATTTTTTTTTTTTTAAAAACCAACATAAAATGTAGAAAAAAAAAATTTAGATTTTTTTTTTGTTTTTTTTTGGTTTTAAAAATTTTTATTTATAAAAAAAAAATTTTCTAAAAAAAAAAAAGAGATTAAAAGAAAAAAAAGTATAACATTTTCCCCCCCCCATGTGCCTGGTTGGTGATGGTACATACGCCCTCTCGCCGACCAATCAGGAAAAGGGGGAGAGAAAGGTTAGACTGCTATTCTACTTTCTTTTTCCCGCAGCGCCTGGCCGAGCAGCAAGGCTGCCCTAAAGGTATTATCAAATTTTTAAAAAAAAAATTTGAGTATGCAATAGCTGTTAGTTTAACTGGGAAAGCTCGATTTGGCATAAGGTGGCATCATAAAAGACATTCTGGGTTTGCCTAGCGATGAATGAACCTCTGTCCTCAAACAATAAAACCCACCAAAACCTGAGAAATGGTTACTCAGATACTTTTTTGTAAAAGGTTTGCCAAGTATCTTTTGTTTCATTTCTTGATAGTATATTATGATTGAATTTTACTTAATTTTTTTCCCAAAATTACATAAAATAAAAATTTTAAACTGTGAATAATATTTGTTATATTTATTACTATAAAGTATAACACAGAAAAGTAATGATGTTAAAATACTATTTTCTTTCGTTTAAGTCTATCTTGGTTATGTTGTCGGTGCACTGTTGCCAGATATCCATGTTATAAAACAATTGTACAGACAAGTATGTCTATTGTATTTGTATATCTCTTTACTACTTCTAATTCCAATGATTAGAAAAATAATTACCAGAACGCTTGTAACATAACAATTAAAAAATAATAAAGCATTCTATTAGCATCTCTGTAGATACTACAATCATCTTATTATAGTTATGGCCTATTTATATACTTACACATGCTCACATGTCAGTTTATAAGTGTTTTCTATAATACCCTCTTCATCTGCAGAAACTAACAGTCTATTTCCACATATTGCACATACATTTGGATCCAAGTTTTTCGTCGGTATGCCCTGTGGTGAGTAGTACTAAAATAATATAACTTTAAAAAATACTTATATGCACACAATATACAATGTGTCCTGCTCTTAATGATGTCATTTTTGTAACTTATTTATAAGTAAATGGATTTAGTTAAGTTATATTTTTAACACATTTAAAAACCCCCCTCAGAACATCGTGTAGAAAAAAACAAAGTTTTTTTTTCAAAAGCTGTAAATATAAATCATGCTGTTCCCCTAAGAAGCTAAAAAAACCCACGAAAAACTGTCAAATAAGAATATAATGTACTCCTTCGAAATACTGTGAATGTACAAATCTAGTTCGATCCATAAGATGCGCGACAAGCAGAAGAAAAATACTTGACAAGAGAGAGACATAATACCTTCGCACATTCTTTCGAGCCCTAGCATAGCTTCTATTAAATGGAATTTAATAAATTTACAATGTTTCCTGGTACATTTTTAAATAAATATAACAAAGGCAAATATAAGTAGAACCTTGTAACCAAGACATGCATGGTAGGATTTTTCAAAACTATAATCTGGGCATTTTCTATTAAAAGTGACTCGAGGCAAACGACATTTTGAGCAACTTATTTAAACTCAAATGTAGCTGTTTTTTAAATTTTATAATTAGAGACTTTTTATTCTTTAAGCAAAATAAAAAAGTGCTCTTTTAAAACATAATAATTTGTGTTCTAAAAAAGTATTTTCAGCTTAATTTTGTGGTAAGTGCAATTATTTTTTAATAACAAATAAAAACCACAAATAAAGTAGAAGAAAAAACACGTAATTTTTACGCAGGGAGGCTGGTACATAAGAGACTTATGTGTCAGCATACCGTCCAAAGAAAAAAATAGAAAATAGGACAAATAATAATTTATTGTTGTTTACTTAAATTTATTTTTAAATTAAGGGGTTATCCTAGTCTAAAAAATTGAAAACATCGATTTTTTTTCATATTTCAATAATTTAGATATTTAAAAATATCTCCTTAAAAGGATTTTTCAAAATTCGAATTATTTTAAAAGTTATAGCTAAAGTTGTAGTTCGGCGCAATGAAGGTATTATCAAAAGTTCTGAGTTTCAACCTACAAACGCTTCAGAAGAAGGAAGAAGTGCTCGTATTTCGGAGAGAAATTCGTAAAGTATTCAATTTGAGGTAGAAGGCCCGATATATGCAGGCGGAATCGCTGAGTAAAAAAATGTAAGTTATAGGTACTGTTCTACCTGTTAGACTACCTGAAACTTCACTTAAACTTTAAACGCGTTTTTCTCGAAACCACTTTTTTCGAAACGTTTGTCACAAAATCTCAAATTCTAATCGACCGATTTTCTTAAAAGTTAGAATAAATATTTTATATACAGGGTAATTTATGAGGAAATGTCAATACTTCAGGTACGTAGTCAGGGTTCAAAAATAAACATAAAAGCCTATACAAATATGGGTCCAAGGCCTTCTTTTTTCAAATACAGGGTGTTTTTTTATTTAATTTTTCTATTTTTAAATAAAATCTATGATAACGTAAATATTGGAGTAAAAATTGGTATGGGGGGTTTTTTTGGTATAACATTCGAATCTAATCTTATTACGGCTATTACTTGTAGGGGACGCCACCTACACATCTTTTTATTTTTGAACAATCCCTTTTGGGTACGGCCTTATTACATTTTTAAGTAAATTAAAAAATTGTTTTGTCTTTTTTACATAAAGGATACTTGTTAAAAGTTGATATGAGCAACCGTTTTCGAGATATTTGGATTTTAAAAAATTGCGACGCCTCTGATTTTATTATAAGAAAATTAAAAAAAAACAAAATGTATAGTTAAACAATATATATTTTAATTTCCAATAAAATTATTGTTCTTAAATTATGTTTGGCAAAACATAAGCTAGTTTTTATAATTTTTTAAAATTCCACCATTTACTTCTAAGCACCCGCCCAGCTCTGTGGTGAACACCCTGTATCTCGGAATCGAAGGCCTTGCGGACCGACATTTGTATAAACTTTTATGTTTATTTTTGGACCCTGAGTACGTACCTGAAGTATTGACATTTCCTCATGAATCACCCTGTATATCTCTCAATGGCAGGAACCAACAAAAAATCGATTTTTTTCGTTTTACGAATATTAAACATTTGGAAAAGTTAAAAAATAACTGAAAAAACCTTACTTTTTCTTTGAGAAACCACCATTTTGCGAGAAAAAAAAATGGTTTCTTTTTTCTTGGTTCCTGCCATAATAACATTTGTACTGATTAAGAATCTACCATTTTTTTATTTTTCAGATGACGGGAAGAGAGGAAACCGTGACAAGACGGACACACTCTTTTTTTCCCTCTACTTCATTAGTTGTAACTAGGTTAAATATGTTCTCTTTTTCTTTTTAGTGTTTTTATAAATTTTTAAAATATAAATAAGTAATGATAAAAAAATGGATAGCAAAAATATTATTTTTTTATCGAACGTCAAAAAACACCGGTAATTCGGGATTCTAGACTAGAATACCCCCTTAAATATCTTAAATTAATATTTTTAACTCTATATTAGCCCCTTAACTTCTGATTTATTTATAACTCCAAAATTTTCGTACTTTTTGTGTTTTTTAACATGGAGTATCCTACCGAGTCATCTTAAACATCAATGGAAAAGTATTTGACGCCCCAAGAAAACGACTAAATAAGTACCTATGATTTAAATATTTTTAAATCCACTGACTCCATATTCTTCCTTAAATTTTAAAACCCGATGTAAGTGTGTCATTAAATCCGGCTTTGTACTTCAGGTAGCCTGCTAAAGGCATAGGACTTATCCAAGTTTAAAATAATTCCTTAATAACTAAGCTACAAAGATGTCTTTCTAAAAAATAAACTTCCTTTATAAATCTGACTTACTCCTATATGAGATGCCATCTTATCCGCACATATTTCGGATATATCTCTTCCTAATACCCCATAATACAGTCCATAAAAAATAAATAATATTGCAACGTCCATCCATACATCAACTTTTGAATTAAATACTAAATTCAACCCGAAGAATGTGACCATCATAATTATATATCCTACAATTCCTAATACATAACTTAATTTGTACAGTAGAAGAAACCATTTATAAACTAACCTGAAAAAAAAAGAATATTATATTATTCAAAACACATAATATTTGACATATTTTAAGCAAAACTATAGATACGGTCTATAAGTTATTTATCTTTAGATATTACACTACCGAATAACAGATATTTTTTATACTGTTTTCATAAATGTATGTATCAAAAAATCTAAAATGGGGCCGTTTAGGTCCTGGTCCCAGACTATAGGTCCTGAGACAAACAGAATCGATTAGATCGCTTAAAGCAATCTAAAAACAAAATTCCTAAAAAACACTTAAAATGTTTTTTAACTTTTCGGTGACAAGTCCACCACTATATTTAAAATAAAATTAACCTAAAAAATGTACTAAAACTTATAGGACGAATTGGATGGTACAGATGTTCAACATATACAGGGTGTCCTGATAAGGTTGTCCTCCGGCGATATCTTGAAAACCCTTTATCGCATAGCTTTCGGGAAAAATATTTTTAGTAAAACCTGCCTTAAGAAAATGCTGGAAATTATTTTCAGGTTTCTAATTCCACCGCTAGAGGGCGTAAAACTAAAAACAAAATTGAAAACACGGATTCTTTAAAAATATGCCATATTAACTTATGCCGTTGATAGTTTTCCTACAAACTATGTATAATAAGAAAACTTTTTTCTTTTAAGCCTTTTTCCCTTACTTGTCAAATATAGGAAAGGGGAATGAGCTAATGTACATTTGAAAAAAATTAAATACCTTTTTTTTGGCTTAACCGATTTTGATAAACTAGGTCTTGTTTGTAAGAGCTTTTACCGGGGCTTAAGATAAAATATGGGTACAATAAATTTATTTTTTTGTTTTATCCCAAGAGACTGATTTGTGTCAAAGTTATAAATTTTGACAATTTTTTCGAAAAATTTAAATACAACGGTATTATTATTATTATAAACCTATAAAAAAAAAACATAAAAAAACAAGAAAACCCCATTTCGATATCTAAATTAATTCTTGACTTATTGCCGAAAAACTGTATTGCTCGTGTCCTTTTCTATTTTCAGTTGTCAGACAATAACGAGGTGTTTTTATCGAGAATGCCATGACAACAAAAACCATTTGTTTCTCTGCCAATATTAAATAATATTTAAAAAATCCTTATTATTTGTTTATTATCAATTTAATGACAGCATTCATAAATTTCACGGCCTTGAAAAATAGCTATTTATTTACGGCTTTGGCTAATTGTACCTTCTTTGTGCTGGAATAGGATACATTTCAGTTCCTCTTAAACGGTTGTCAAACGTCTAACACTTTTTTTATGTCTACTAAATTCATTGGCGTGCGTATTAAGGATATATTAATTATAAATAAATTTAAAAAATATGAAATAAAAACATAACAGAAGTGTGTCACAATTAATTTGCATTACATGATATAACTAACGTCTTTTTAAAGTTGGTTTCGTTAAAAATTGGTTCTTTTATAATTTAAAATATCTCTAAGTCTAAAAAAGCTTCTTTCGACATCACAGCTTGTAACTGGAGTAAATTGAAAATTATTTTACAAGTCAGTTCTTTTATTTTGTAGTGCCTCAAAAATATGTTTTATTTTTAAAAATCCTGGATTTCTTTCCAAGATTTTTTGTACGTACAATTTTAATGCCACCAATTTTATTGGGAAGAGATTTAAGCTTGTCTATAGTAATTTGAAAACATGAAAAAAAGAAAGGTGGGCATTTTGTTTTTTAAGGGGTCAATTACATCCGGAAGATACCCAAAAATTTTTTCAAAAATCAATTTTAAATCAGATTTAACATTTGGTGCATTTATAACTTCTTTACTTTTCACACTTAAAGCATCATCTTGTAAACTGTCGATTATATTTTTTACCACATTGTAATTTATATGGTAATACAAGTATGTTAATGCTGATAGCCATATTCCCTACCCTTGTAATAGCAGATTGTGGCGGTAATGCGACATTAATACACATATCTTTAAATTTCGTAATACGCGCAAGTGATTTAAGAAAAACTTTTTATCTCGATAACTAAAGTATCAATAAGTGGATAAAAGTTAGTACCATTTCGCATATTTATGTAGGGCATGAGCTAAACATGTCATATTAAGCAATTTGGGAAAATGTTCTTTTAACTGTCGTCCTGCATTCAGCATATATGCAGCACTACCCAAAAAAAAAAACGCCATTTTTTTTAAATACTAGTGACTGACAGTAGCAAAGTAATACTTTCTACGCAAATTTTTGTTATTTCCCACTATTGATTTGAAAAAGAAATTTACTTTAATTAAATAAAGTTTCCAGGTTAGTGATAACTTAAAGTTGCAAATATAATATTAGCAACGTATCTTTCCTTTATATCAGTGGTTTCATCGACACTAAACCAAAAACTTTTTCCTTCCAGATTGTGTCGTATTTTGTCCATAGTTTTTAAATAGACCTTATCAACATAGTTTTATGCAGAGTTGATTCGTCTGGTACTTTTCTGTGGTGGGATTTTTTCCAAAAATGTCCTCGTGGACCCAAAAATTTATTTTATGAAGAAAAAATATCAGCTGCAATAAAATCTTTACACAAATCCAAAAAGAAGTCTGCGTTTGATACCTAATGTTCTCGTTCTGTAGATTTGGATGCCCCCGAAAAACTTTGCACATTTTCTAAATGTTGTGGACCTTTAACATGTCGCTCAATTTAATATGGTTTCTTACAAATAAATTCAGAATCACAAATTCTGCACCAAACTCCAACTGCACCATTTTTTTAAGCCAGTCAATAAGCCTGATTTGAAAACCAAGCGTAGGTTAATGCGCATTTTCCAGGCTTCTGCTTAGAGGAGTTCCAGTATAATACCTCCTCTGGCAGCTCTCAACGGAGCCACACTTGGTGCAACTTTTGTGCATCCTTTTACAGTTTAACTAGAGAGGCCTTGAAATTCCTGCTTTCGTCCAGACTATGAAAACCGCTACCCGCAAAAGATTTTCCTTCTTCTTCCAGTCTCCAAATATTTAAGTCCCGTGTGAACAAACTCCCTCTCACCACACTTAAGATACCCACGGTACGTTAGTGCTTGGGCCACAGCCTTCGTGGACCGTTTAAAGATAAAAAAACACCTCTTTCACTTTCAAATAAAAAAGTAGAATATGGAAGGAGCCACTCCAACTTTTTTTTTTTCTTGTACTCATTATTTATTTGCCTGTAAGCGACTTACACCTGTTTAAATATAACAAATTATTGTGGCACAAATATAATATGATTTACCCTGTGATTTACCCGATGTAACGGAACTGGTTTTTACGAGTTCACAACAAATCTGCCCGGAGAGTTTTCGTACTGCAATTGGAGAGTTACATTACCACCAACAAAACTATGTTTGTGTGGTTAATTGCATAAATATGAATCCTAATAGAGGTGCAATTAAGTATTTGTAAATTTATATAGGCAAAAAGTCTATTTTAACTTTAATTTATTTTATATAAACGCATTATAAAATACCATAGTTTAATTCTTTTGTTGTTGCGAAAACTCTCCTAAATATTTTACCATTGCCACGTCTTTTGTATTATTCTCCAAGAAATCACTCCGAATAAAAATATCAAAATAAAAACCGTAAATACCAAAGGAAGTTGAATTATTTATTGCATTTTTATTTGGTGTAATCTCTATCATTTTAAGCTCGAAATTGTAATGATTTTTTATCGATGTCCGGTCCCTAAATCATTACATACAACAGCTGGTCCGTTCAGTTTTAAATTAGCTTTTCCAAGTAATTTAAGTTTGTGTTCATTATAGAGACTATAATAATAAAAAGCATAGTTCGCAAAGGTATAGTATTTATTATGTATTATATGCCAAATTGTGAAATAAATACTAGAAGTGTTAGTCACGAACACCAAGCTTTACATACTTTAAAAGAGTTATAATTTCATATTAAAAAGGATATATTTAAAGGTGAAAAAAGAACCGCCAAATCAGGCGCTCAAAAATCTAAACTGGGTACAGAGGCAAGGTAAAATATCACATTGTTGTTATTAAAGTAGGTAGTTTACTAAGTATGGGCTTCCGATAAACATCTGCAGAAACAATAGCCTTTTTACACGGAGTGGGCTAAATATTTAGTTCGAGGTCAAAAGACGTCACGAGTACTTTTTCTGGT
>JAHBCN010002324.1:0-93394 GCA_019359885.1 Listronotus oregonensis
ATGATCCAATAGTTTAAAAAAATTAAGTTCCTATTTGGATGAAAATGAAAAAAATATCCCAAATTTTTAATTGAAAACAAATCAAGAATTTAAACTTTTATCAAAAAAACTTTTATACGTTTTAACCTTAATAATGGGATAAATTAAAAAATTTCAGTTACCACCTAAGGCTCTTTTTTAATAAAAATTACCAAATCTCATATTTCAGAACTTGATTACAACATGCCATTAATGTTTGGAATACTTTTAGGATTGAAAATATACTATACGTATGCTGAATTATATTTAAAAACTGACGTTTTACTTTTAAGCGACGTTTTTGAAAATTTCAGAAAAGTATGTTTAATAACATATAATCTAGAATGTTTAAAGTACTATACTAGTCCAAGTTTGGCATATTCAAGTTGTCTAAAAATGTCAGGGGTTACCTTAGAATTATTGACTGAAATTGATAAAATTATGTTTATAGAAAAAGGAATTCGTGGAGGTGTATCACAGTGCAGTAATCGCTATGGAAAGGCTAATAATAAATACATGGGAGAAGAATATAATCCATAGTGATTTTTGTAGGATTGACAGGCATGCTTTTTTATTCTGAAGATATTATTAACACACCAGACAATTCAGATGTAGGTTATATATTTGAAGTTGATTTAGAATATCCCTATAACTTACATAATGATCACAAAGATTTACCATTGTATCCAGAACATATGAAACCAAAGTTTACACAAAAAAATTGGCTAAAAAGCTATATAGATTTAAATACTAATCTAAGAAAACAGAGCAAAAATGAATTTGAAAAAAACTTTTTTAAACTAATGAGTAATGCAGTATTTGGTAAAACTATGGAAATGTTCGGAAATATAAAGATGTTAAATTGGTAAGCAAATGGGAGGGTAGATTTGGTGCAAAATTATATTGCCAAACCTAATTTCCATAGTTTGACAGTTTTTGATAATGATATGGTTATAATAGAAATGAAAAAAACAAAAATTAACTTTAATAAACCTATATATGTTGGATTTAGCATTTTGGAAATTTCTAAAACTATCCTTTATGACTTTCATTATATTTATGTTAAACCTAAATTTAAATAAAATGCTAAATTGTTATACACAGACACGGATTCTTTAATTTACCATTTTTACGTTAATGACATTTATGAACATATAAAAGATGACATTGATAGTTTTGATACCTCAGATTTTTCTCCAAATAATACTTATAATATTCCTTTAAAAAATAAGAAAGTTTTAGGTTTAATGAAGGATGAGAATAATGGGAAAATCATGACTGAATTTATAGGTCTAAGATCGAAAATGTATACTTTTAAAGTTATTAATGATGAAAATAAAGTAGAAACTACCAAAAAAGATAAAGGTATTACAAAAACGTCTTTAAAAAAAATTTCGTTTGATGACTATTATAATTGTCTATTTAATAATGCTGTCCTTTATACCGATGAAACCCTTATAAAAAGTAAGAAACATGAAGTATATACAATGACTCAAAAAAATTAGCATTAAGTCCTAACGATGATAAAAGAATTGTTAACTTTATATATACAGATACATTACCTTGGGGATATTTACAAAATAATAATAATAATAACAATAATAATATTTAAACTATACAATAATTTTTCTTTTTTTTTAATTAGCTTACAACTACATTTTCTTTTTCTATAGCACCAACACCTATATTAAAATATGTTAAAGCAATTTCTGGTGCTTTCACACCCACTAAAGGATCTGTCAAAGCAGCTGGATATGACTTAAGAACCATATATAGCACCACTATCCCTGCAAGAGGAAAAACTCTTATAAATACAGGTTTAAGGTTTGAACTCCCTGAAGGATATAACGGAAGAATCGCTCCCAGATCTGGTTTAGCTATACACAAAAGTCTTGATGTTGGAGGTATAATTTTTATAAAGTAAACGCAAAACAATTTCCGATGCACGACATCAATCAGCTGATAAATAATACTCAGGTCCCCAAACGTGACGAAATAAAATCTAGGTAAAAAATATTACAATTTGGCCTTTTAATGAATTTAATCAAAAGTATTTCATTTCACTTTAATACTAACTCAATTACATAGAATATTTATATCAGTTAAATCTGTAAAAATTGGTTTAATTTGAATTTTATTATTGTCATGTTGTCGTATTTAGCGACGTTGCCGTTCATTCTTTGATTTTATGCTTCCTGTCCAGCTGTTATTATTTATAACAATTTTGTGTTTTTAGTAATACTAGTTATTGTTGGTGTGTATTTTTATCAGTGTTATTTTAAAAAACTGTTTTTTTTTTAAACAAAGACTTTGTAGTTTACTGTGCATTTACTTCTACGTTCAAGTTCAGTCTCAAAATGCCGAACCATTTAAACAGCCGATGCAAAGAGCTAGTAGCTTCCTTGCTAAGCTATTTTCAGCAAGAACTGGAAAATAAGGGCCCATTATTGCCCTTGACTGCAGTCAGAGAAGTAAGTTTAACACAAAAGTAGCATATAAAACTTGCAAAGGTAATTTTAAATTTTTAATTTGTAGCGTGTTGCTGCAGCCCTAAACTTAAATATTTCCACTGTTAGTGCAATTTCACAATCGCTTAAAAGTAATGAGCTGCTAAAGTCGCCTAAAAAGAAACGTTCTCATGCAAAGAGAATTACAAATGTGGAAATTTTGGATATCGGAGCGATTCGTGAAACTATTTACCAGATGTATGAAACAAGTAAGTCTTGAATGTAATAACCATAATCAGTTAAAACTTACCAAAAATAACTTTTAGAACAGCACGTAACTGTGTCACGTTTAAGTGAAAAATTAAGAGAGAGGCAATTGTTCGATGGTTGTCAAACCTCTTTAAGGAATTTGTTGAAGGAAATAGGCTTCCGATGGAAGAAAGATGATCCAAGGCGGGGTCTTTTGGAACTTCCTCATGTAGCTATAAAACGACTCATTTTTTGAGAGAATATATGAAAGAAAAGAAGAATCACTGTATCAATTTGTTTTCCTTGATGAAACTTGGATTTTTCAGAACGGTACTATAGGATATTCTTGGCAGGATGAAAACAAAAGGAGTGTGAAATCCACAAAAGTTGATGGAAAAAGGTATTATAAATTAAAGCATATGTTTACTTAAGTTCAAATGAAATTTTTGTAGATACATAATACTTCATGCTGGCACTGAAAATGGTTTTATTGAGGGTGCTGAGGCAATTTTTTTCCTCAAAAACAAAGCTGAGTGATTATCATGGGGAAATGAATCATCAAAATTTTTTGCAATGGTTTGAGAACCAATTGTTGAAGAATCTGACACAGCCTTCAGTTATTGTAATTGACAATGCTCCATACCATAGCATGTTATTAAAAAAAATACCCAATTTTTCATGGACAAAGGCTTCAATCCAGGAATGGTTATTGGATAACAAAATTAAATTTGATCAAGCTATGTTTAAGACTGAACTTCTAAAAATTGTAGCTATGTAGGAACTGGAATTTTTTTATTTTTTTTTGTATCAGATGATTTTATAATTTGAATATGGAATATATATATCATATGGAATACCTTCTTATATATTATCTTAGTGCTCACTAAACAAACGGTAAGGTTATCCAGCATGCGTATTTAAAATAAAAGACCAGTGTCGGCTTGGAAATTTCTATAAATGATTAATTAATTTATATTCAGGAAATATATTTTTTCTAATTTAAACATTTTAAGTGACACTTTTTAAAACTCATAGATGTTGTCAAATATCTTAGTTTTCCTAGCTAGTTACAAAAAGTAAAATTTTTCGCAACTGGTGATGAATTTGACGTCAATAAGTTTATTTTTTTTATATATTTTAAACTTAAATTAAAAATAAACATATTATATTTAAAACTAGAAAAAAATATTGTGTGAAAAGAGTTTGGAAACACTATTTTTCATAACTTACATTATTTTGCTCTGCTCGTTACGAAAAATAGTGCTTTTCCCAACTGGTTGCACAAATAACTATTTTATGTATCTAGATACTAAATCATTTCATTTGACGTTTATATAGATATATAAACTATGTTAGGTAGTAATATAAACAATAAGTTAAAAAAAAATATTACCTAAAAAATTAAAATAGCAAAAAATAAGGGGCTAATAAAAGATCGTGTATTTGACTGGACTTGCATTTGGACGTACAATAAACGGTTTTTTTTTTGCGAGATTAGAACAAACTTATAAACAAAAGAAAAAAAAAATGTTTGTACAAATAACGTTAACTCTTGTCCTGCTAAGACTTATGTTTTTGGTAGCGATAATAGGATATTGTAAACATCTTCAATGTATTTATCCCAATGAACTGAATTAAGTAAAGTAGTATAGTTAACGTGGCTCTGTGACAGTCGGATGGCATGTGTCCATCCGAAGAGACCATTCTTCAGCATTTCAGGATATTTTTTCAGGTTTTCAGACACTTCTTGAGCTGAAGAAGTGACGCAATAGCCGAAGAAGTCCAGAGGCTGTTGAAAAGGTGTTGGAGCGTGACGGCGCGACACGGTTTTGTCACCTGTGTGTTTTATTACCTGTGCAGGTGTAGCCTAAAGAATTACCTGTGCTAAAGAAGTGGTCGACAATGACGTATGTTGACCAGATGCTCTTGGAGCGGAAGAAGTGACGTGACACGATGTATGTTGACCAGCGGCTTTTAACCAAAAAGACTTTAGGTGTAAAAGAACCGGGTGAACCAAGTTGGAAAAAAATTGTGTATGCTATATTTGAGTATGGTAAGTATGTCCACCCTGTAAGCTTATTACTACTACTACTACTACTATAGATTTATATAAGTTTGGACTTGTTGTAAAAGAAAGGTCAAATTACAGATAAGAAAGGTTAAACTCGTGTAGATAAAGCTGAGCATTATCCAGTGTATAATATTAAATAATTGTTCATTATTCTGACGTAAAAAATAAAAATACTTTAGTTTTAATAAACCTTTTTTATTTATTTTTTAAATTATATTACAAATGTAAATTATTTAGAATAGTCCAGAAGATCCAAAACCATTCTCTCCTCGTTTGCTAGTACTTAGATATTCCACTTCCCTTAGATCTGGATAGCTAATTTTTTCGCAGATTAGTTGAGCCACTCGGTCACCAACATTAATGATAACATCATCATCTGAATGATTGAAGAGAACCACCATTACAATTCCTTTATAATCCTCATCAATAACACCTGCTAAAGAAATAATATATAAGAAGGTATTCCAATCCTGCAATGAGTGTGTCTTGCTCACTAAAGTATTTTCATCCTTACTTTTATTATTGCGGAAGTTGGGATAAAAATACTTTGGTGTGCCAGACACACACGTGGCGGCGCGACCTCTTGACACATTTCCCATCATGCATTGCTGGATTGGAATACCTTCTTATATATTATCTTATAGCCGCTTGCACCAAAAGTATCTTAAGTAGATCTTTATTAAGAAGCTTTTAAAATTAAGGATAACTTTAATTGTTTGGCAACGTTGCATCGTTCTTCTTTTTTATTGTTGGCCTTTACAATGCGAATAATCAGAATTAAGTGATATTAAATCATTCATTTTCTAGCTTGTGTGTGATTAAATGATAGCAGTAATCTGACTTGAATCTTTATAAATAATTAAAACTTAATTTTTTTTATAGACATTACAATACAAAATCAGTCGTTAGTTTGATTTTTTGTTGTAAAATTTAATACAATATAGAAAAAAAAGATCAAGGGCGCCTTTCTTTACGGCCATGGAGAGGGAACAATTATTGTCAATATGAGAAAAACACATAATTGAAAAAAAAAACTTTTATTATTTTATGTGCCCAATTTAAATATTCCTAATTTACAAGTAAATACCTGAAATTTAAAGCCGAATACAAACTTGTCATGTTTAAACTGAAGCTCATCTTTGATTTGCTCAAGTAAGCTAAGCACTGTTGGCTTCGTTAATTTAAACCTTTTGATAAATGTAAGATTATCCATCCCGTCAAAACGGTTCCTTTTAAAAATAACATAGGAATGTCCAAAATAAAAAAGGGTAAACAAACCTGAAAAATGCCATAAGTAATAAAAATTGACTGTTTCTACATTTTTCTTGAAAATCTATTTAACATCGCATTTATAATATTACAATCCAAACCACTATTGTTTAAAAACTCCGTTTTTACATAATTTTTACCAAATTATTTATTGAAAACTACAAACGAAAAATAAATAAACAATATACAAAATATTTGTCAAATGTCAACTTTAAATTAATTAAGGGATCATTAAGTACAGAAAATTTTAAACTTAAAGTTAAGGGACCGTTAAAGACCAATTTCAGCTGGTGCAAGAAACATTTAAAACCTAATGGTCCAGGAGCCAGTAACAGATTTACATGACCAATTTCCTTCCAAGCGAAAATTGGTAGAATGGTTGTTTTATAAAGCTTCGTAACCGTCAGCTGCGGGTCCGTTGGGACAATGAGCCGCGGTAGCCTTTTTAATAATGACAAAGCAGTAATTTTAAAATGACAACGTTAATTCACAATTAAGTGGAGTTTTTATTGTTGTTCATAAATATGAGGCGATAATAAAGTAACAAATTTTAAAAATATAATATTACGGTGTACCCAAAAAATTTAATTTTTTTGCAATTGACATAGATTTGCATGCTCTTCAATAAACTTTAAAAGAGTTTTTGTCAAAAAAGTAATTGTCTCGAAAGTTGCCTCCTCTCCGATTTGGACCAAATTTGTTATACGGGGTTTCTTTGGGGCGCAGTTTACGAATCTAAAACAATATTTTTTCGGCAACGTTTCGTTTTCGAGATATTCATCATTAATGCTGAAAATCAAACTAACCTTATTTACACTATTTCTCCTTCTTTTTGCACCTAATTCTTGATTTTTACACTAAATTGGCACACAATATTTCACCAACATCTTTTAAAAACTTGTGTTTTTATTTATTTTTACACCTTTTTACCATTTATTTGCAAACCTCCACTTTCACACGCCGCAACGTGGCCGCAACCATGAATACACCAGGGAATTATTTGGCAAACATGGCCGCCCCGCTTGAAAGTGAAGCTTTGTAATTTAATGAAAAAAGGTGTAATATAAATAAAAATACAAGGTTTTAAAGAGTGTTTATAAAATATTGTGTGCCACTTTAGTGTAAAAATCAAGAATTGTGTACAAAAAGAAGGGGGAATAGTGTAAATAAGCATAGTTTGATTTTCAATTTTGATGATGAATATATCGAAAACGAAACGTTGCCGAAAAAATATTTTTTCAGATTCGTAATCAGCGCCCCAAAAAACCCCCGTATATCAAATTTGGTCAAAATCGGAGAGAAAGCAACTACCGTCAAAAATAATTAGGGAAGCCAATAATTGACATCTTTAAAAGTTACACGGGATTTCCTATATCCCGCCCGACGATACACCACCCGGCATATTCACCCATTTCCTTCCAACTAAAAACTTGTTAAATTGTAGCTAACCCAATATCTTAAAGAAAGAAAAGTTTTTTTCTCAACTAGAAAATTTGCCTGGTGATAGCTTATATTTTTTTATATGCAACTATGGATAAATATACAGGGTGTCCATTTAATACTCCGGTCTTCTATTGCAGCTTTATCGTTAATTTAATGAAAATGTTGATTCCGTTATGTTAATGATGATAAAGAAACTACTTTCTAAAAATAATTTGACTTATACAGGGTGTCCCAAAAAAGCGTGGCACATAATAATTTTTTTCAAATGGAATGACCTACTTTTTTAATGGAATTAGTGCACTATCGAATGGTTTGTTCAACCCTAAAATATTTTTGCTCTAAAATGCGACGTTGCTAAGCTACTGAATTTTTAATAATTTTTTTGCCGAAATCACTACTTTACTTAAAGTTTAATTCCTCCGTCATTTTTTATTTAATTTTACTGAAAGTTTGTAAAAACTTTAAACTAGGATCACTTCATCTTATAAGAGTGCAACTTTGTGAGTTCCATACAGAGTGTACAAAATTTATATTTAAATATCAATATTTTCAATTTTGTTTTACGCCATTTTTTAAATGGAACGCCCTGTATCTAGTAGTATGTATCGATAGAGTATTCATTTACCTTTAAAATGATACCAACATGTAAACCTTTATCTTCCCCATTTTTTTTTAAAATTTCAGTTAAACAAAAAATTAGCCATTTTCCCTTTAAAAAAAAAAATTTAAATAGGTATTGTGATTAGTTGGCCATGATTTTTTTGTTTTGTCTTCAATTGAGTAAGTGGGTGTCAGTTTTGACGTTTACGAAGTAATTATTAAGTTGTTTAACAATCAACAATAATAAAAATAGTAATTTCTTAAACAAAATGAAATATCTAACAGAGAATTAGTTAATATGATTTACGTTATTGGTGAATGTTTTGAGAACTGTTTGTTGGCTTCACGAGTATATGCACAAAAATATCCAAACAACAGACATCCTGATGAAAGAATGTTAGAGACACTAAAAGAAAGATTCGATCGTACTGGAAGCATAGTTTACGAAAAAAAAAACCAGAACAAAAAGAGCTTTAAATGAAGAAAACCAATTGGCAATCAGCCTTTCAGTTGTAGATAATTCAGAAATTAGCATAAGAGAGGTAAGTAAAAATTTAGAATTTAAAAAATCGTCTGTGGGAAAATGCCTTCAGCAAAACAAGTTCCATCCCTATCATGTTCAAATGCATCAAAAACTAACTGAAAACGATTATGAAAAACGAATTACATTTTGTCGATTGGCACAGCAACAGGTAGCAAGAAACGAGAATTTTTAAATTTGTTTTATTTACAGACGAATGTACATTTCATAGAAATGGTTTTTTAAACAGGCATAATTTTCATATTTACGACACCAAAAATCCCCATAAAATGCATGTTAGTAATTATCAACACAAATGGAGTATCAATGTTTGGAGTGGGTGGTGCATGACTTTGTGGTTGGTCCGTATTTTTTGAAAATAGTGTAACCGATTTTCCACGCTTAACAGAACATCTTCCCGACTTTGTAAGAGAGCAGATGTGGCTTCAACTGGATGGTGCGCCAGCTCACTTCAGCGCAAACGTTGGGAACATATCTCGGAACAATTTCCAGAGAAGTGGTTTGGGAAGGCAAGGTTCGTTATAATACTTTATAGTAACTGGCCTTTGTTATTAAATTTTTACTTCTAGGCCCCACTGCATGGCCACCCAGATCGCCGGACTTAACCATAATGGATTTTTTTGTGTGGGGAACCGTTAAATCTGAAGTGTATCGTTTTGAAGCCACAACTAGAGAAAATATTATGGAACGTATACAACAGTCGTTCAGGCGTATTACCCCTGCTATGCTTCAAAAGTTAGATCATCTCTTTCACATAGGTTTAATCTGTGTTTGCAGCAAAATGGTAGACATTTTGAGCAGTTGTTGAGTTAAAGATCTGTTTTCTATTTAAAATTATTAGTTTCTTTTCTTACAAGTTTGTTAATTTTTGTATCTTAAAATTTTATTACAAAAAATTCGAATTAGTTTTCTTAATTTGAGCAACTTAATACTTATTTAGTAAACGTCAAAACTGACACCCACTTACTCAATTGAAGCCAAAACAAAAAAATCATGGCCAACTAATCACAATACCTTTTTAAATTTTTAATTTGAAGGGAAAAACGGCTAATTTTTTGTTTAACTGCAATTTAAAAAAAACTGGGAAAGATAAAAGGTTTACATGTTGGTATCATTTTAAAGGTAAATGAATACTTATCGATACGCCCTATTCGTAGTAGATACAGGGCGTTCCATTTAAAAAATGGCGTCAAACAAAATTGTAAATATTGATATTTAAATATAAATTTTGAACACTCTGTATATGGAACACACAAAGTTGCACTCTTATAAGATGAAGTGATCCCAGTTTAAAGCTTTTACAAACTTTCAGTAAATTTAAGTAAAACATTATGGAGGAATTAAACTTTAAGTAAAGTAGTGATTTCGGCAGAAAAAATTATTAAAAATTTAGTAGCTTGGCAACGTCGCATTTTAAGACAAAAATATTTTAGGGTTGAACAAAGCATTCGATAGTGCACTAATTCCAAAAAAAAGTAGGTCATTCCATTTGAAAAAAAACTTATTATGTCCACCTTTTTTGGGACACCCTGTATAAGTCAAATTATTTTTAGAAAGTAGTTTCTTTATCATCTTAACATAACGTGAATCAAAATTTTCATTAAATTAACTATAAAGCTGCAATAGAAGACCCGAGATTAAATTGACATCCTGTATATGTCAGCTGGCTATCTCGGTAAAACCATCAGCTGATACTTGAAAAGTTATAGCGCAGGAGTTAGGGGAAGCATCTATCGCATATTTAAATGCGTAAAATGCACCATGTTATAGTCAGCTGATTGTTTTTCTTTCTTAAAGATATTGGGTTAGCTACAATTTAACAAGTTTTTAGTTAGAAGGAGAGGAATAAATATGCTGTGTGGTGAATGGTCGGGCGGAATACAGGAAATCTTGTGTAATTTTTAATGGGGTGAATTATTGGCTTCCCTAATTATTTTGGACAAAAATTATTTTGAAGTTTATTAAAGAGCATGCAAATCTACGTCCATAGTAAAAACTTCAAATTTTTCGGTTACACCACAATATATTTTAAAAAATTGTTACTTTATTATCACCTCATATTTATGAACAACAATAAAAAATACCAGTTAGTTTTAAATTAACGTTGTCATTTTTTAATCACTGCGTTGTCATTATTAAAAAGGCTACCGCGGCTCATTGTCCCAACGGAACCGCAGCTGATGTTCACGAAGCTTTATAATACAACCCTCTGATGCATTCTACCAATTATCGCTTGGGAGAAAATAATTGTCCAAATTTTAAGCTGGCTCAGGGACTATAAGGGCAGTTAATGCTTAAGAACAACTTAAGTGTCGCAAAAAGTGTTGGTGCAACCGGCCATTAGTGAGCACTAGCGTAAACTTGCCATAAATGCGATTAGCCATTACATATCTAAAGTTGGGTTATTTTTCCTGCTTACGGGTTGTAAAATCCTTTAATCATAAATTCTGTAACACAGCCACCTAAACGATCACTACCAAATACTCTTTGATCCCAATAGTTTAACCCCCAACCCCTCACCGAAGGCTGACAAAGCCTGTATGGAGATGTGAAACCGTTTGATCTTGAATTTTATCCCATATGTGTGTGTATTAAGCTATAAGCAGGTAAAATCACATGACAGGCTTTGGTACAGCGTGGAGTCTCGCCACTCCTTCTCCAATCGTAGTAGTTACAGCCCAGTCTGTAGGTAATTTAAATGACTTTAATTTGTAACAGGTTGAAAGGTGCTAGCAGTTGTAGAGGAGGATTATCTAAACATGACTATATAGTTTTAGACTCAAAAAAAGTGTGCAGGGATGGGGGATGGAGGGTTAAAATGGTAAAAACGTAATTTTCGCTTCTGCTGGCGCCATTGTTAATTTTAGAGGAATATGTTCAAAATGTTTTCTTAGGTAATTAAAAAGCCTATAATTTGAGCCCGGCTAAAATTGATTTGGTCAATTCGTTTATGAAAAAATGCAAAAAACCGTTAAAAATAGCCTTTTATTTGAAATGTTGATGATTATTGCAAAAAAAAAATATTTATTTCTATCATTGCAAAAATTGGTTTTTAACTCTGAATTAAATAAAATATTTAACTGCATAATCGAATAATTTTTTGCTAAGATAATTGAGTTTTACTAATAAAAGGTGTGTTTAAAGTTACTAATTCTTTCGAGCGGCGCGTGGGAGGTAGTGGTGGGGATAAAAGCTTTTGAAATGACTTGCCGAGTAAAAAACTGAAATTGAGAGTTTAAAATCCGCGGAGCGCAAAAAAAACACATATCTCTGCGAGTTATTATCGGATCAAGCTATTTTTTTATCTAGAGTAGCCCTAAAAGTTAGAAATAATGGTGCATTTAGTTTTTAAAAATAATTATCAATTTTTCTAATAATTTTAATATCTTATACTTTGATTAAATATATAAACAATCTACAAATTTTTGTAAGTCATGTTATTAACATGTAAATCGTAAAATATTTATAATAAATAAGAATAAAATATAATTTAGGGGTTTCTGAGAAAAACAACATATTATGTCAAACTTTTATATCTATTATTTAGTAAATCAACAAAAACATTTGTTGACTGATGTGATGAAACTGGGTAAATTTTAAACGCCCATAACATTGAAACATGCGATATTTCTGTAAAAAAGCCGAAATTCCTCCGAAATACAGTCTCTTCTGGTCTTCTCACTTCTAAAAACCTCTTTTATTTCTTACTACTACTTCTCTACTATATTTAAAATTTTATCGGATTTATATTTAATTCTAAAAATTGGACTAGGCCTAAAAAAATTAAATTGTAAAAATTTTAATAAACAATAAAAGAACTTATCGTTTTTAGCGATTAAAAATGAGCTGCGACGCATGAACCAAAGTTCATTCAAAAAAGGCTTCATCCGATAAAAATTCGCAGACATGGCTTTATTCGCGCTCCGAGGTATTTAAACTCTCAATTTCAGTTTTTTACTCGGCAAGTCATTTCGAAAGCTTCTATCCCCACCACTACCTCCCTCGCGCCGCTTGAAAGGCTCAGTAACTTTAAATACACGTTTTATCAATAAAACAAATATAACAAATTTTATGTATATATATATATATATATATATATATATATATATATATATATATATATATATATATATATATATATATATATATATATATATATATATATATATATATATATATATATATATATTATATATATATATATTATATATATATATATATATGATTTATCATTGATTTCCGACATTACAAAATTTATTTTTTAATGATTAAAACACATAATTGTGGAATTATAAGGATAGATTTCAAGGTTCGAACAATTTTATATCTTGCGTCAGACTGAAAAATGGGAAAGATACTTTTGTCAGAAAATTTAAAAATTAAATTTTATTCACATTTGTTAAGCTGTGGTAAAAAATTTAGCTGGTTATTACAAAATATAACTATAACATGTTCTACGAATGCAATACCCTAACACAGCTAGAAAACTTAATTCAAAAAATCAGTTATCTAGTATTTTTACGTAAAATGCCCCATTTTCAATGCCAGAGAATTTGTGCATTGTACTTTTCATTTAATTTAAAAACCAAAAATCACTGAAAAAAATTGTTATGTATAATTTTTTATTTCATAGAACCGTCAACTTTGACGGGTCAGACTGGAAAATCGGCCCATTTTCATTGTCAGCTACTATGAGAAGCTGTCTTTACTATTTTCAAACAAACAATACTAAAAAAATCAGCTGGTTATCTATAAAATTTCTCATAGGCGTTTTTCCGCCATATTTGAAGCGTCAGACATTTTGTTTGGCCCATACTTCATGTCAGAGAAATTTATTTTCGCGTGTTACGTAAAATTATTAAACTATTAAAAAAAATAAAAACAGTATCTAAAAAATTTAAATATGTCGTAAAAACATCATGTTTTGGAAAAATTAGAGGGATAACGCCCCAAAACCAAAAAAAGTCGCAGAATAAAACGGTGTCAGACTCTATCTGAATAAGCGATACAAGAAGTTTGAAGATGTTATCTATCAAGAAAATTTTTGCCGACGGGCACCTTAACTAATATATATAATAATAAATTAGAACTAATATGCACATTAATATTACAAATATGACATAGGTTAATTAACTGATTTATTGACATATTAAAAAAAAAAAATTTTTTTTATCATTTTGCGCATCGAAGACTTTATCGTCTGATTTTTTTATATAAATATATATACAGTATGTGCGCGAATGCGGTTAACAAAAGGACAAATGGACCAAAAATTCGAAGATACGAAAAAAAGTCATTCTTCTTAAAAAAATTCTGCTTGTCAGCGTCCCAAAAATGCAAAATCATATTATCAAGCAAGAGCAAACACTCCTTTTTTGGCCTTTTTAAATGTAAAATAATAAAAAAAAAAACTTGCTTCCAAAATTTATTTTCTTATAAAGTGTTTTTTTTTTTATAATTGATTTTTTTATATTTATTTTATATGTACACATATTGCCTTCTAATTTTAGAATGATATATTGTGTCATCAGACCTTAGATGCCAATTTTAGATATAATACCATTTGCCTACTAGGGTGTCTGTGTCTTTTAATATTTTAAATAAAACACCCTGTATATTTTGCAAGATATGAATTTTAGAAGCCCGTCCTGTTATAAAACTATATTATATCCTAAACTAATTTTTGTTTGCTTTCGAAAAAATGGCGACTAAAAATGTCATTTCAAAATATCAAAGTAAACGGTACATCTGGTTTTAAACGGAAAGTGTTTGAAAAATTTTGTTATATTTAAAATTGGCATTTATAACACAATATATTTTTCATAATTTTAAAGATATATATTTTAACTCAAGAAAATAAAAAGCTGGATAGTGATTTCGTTGTTACCCCTAATTAATAATTCTATTCCCATTTTAACAGGTTTCTATTTTAAATCATATACAGAAATAGACATATAAAAAATAAACATTAAAATCAAATCTGTTCTTGAGGACTTCCAAGAAAAAGGCCTTATTGACTGAATAGTTAGTCAAATGCATTAATCTGACCTTTGGGAGTAATTTTGGAAGTGTTGGGGAAATTATCGGTTTCGTGCCGATTAAGACTTTTAATAGAGAGATAGATAGTTTATTTCATGTTTGTACAAAAAAAAGTTTACACATGTCAAAAAAAAAAAAAAAAAATAGTATAAAATATATATATATATATATATATATATATATATATATATATATATATATATATATATATATATGTTGTATACATTAAAACATAAGACTAAAAACTTACACTAAATAAAATACGGATTAAAAAAGTATAATTCACAAAAACACTCATTAAAAAATTTAAAAAAACAAACAAAACATTGAGACATTAAAATACTTAAAAACAAAGCTTTAAAAAGTTAAAACATTACAGTCTAAAAATTCTTGTACAGAATAAAAAGCCTGGCCCACAAGGAAACTCTTAATCTTTTGTTTAAATTGTGCAAGTGGTAAAGATTTGATGTTTTGAGGAATTTTGTTATATAGCTTTATAGCAACAAATTCTGGACCATTTTGGCATCTTTTAAGCCTACGATATACCACTGCCAAGCTTTCTTTATTGCGCGTGTTGTACTCGTGCAGCTCACTATGAGACTTGTACTTATCTTCATGTTTCCTTACATACAGCAGATTTTCAAGCATATACACATGGAAACGTTAAAATTTTGAGAGATTTAAAGGCACTTCTGCAGTCCTCCCGATAGGATAAGCCCGCCATCGTTCTTACTGCCCTTCTCTGAAGGCCAAAAACTCGGCCTGCCTGACAGGAATGACCCCACACAACCACCGCGTATGTAAGCACCGAGTGTACCAGAGCATAATACGCAGTCCTAAGCACGTCAGCCGATACAGAGCAACTCAATCCTCGCAATGCAAAGGCACCCTTTGGTAGTCGTCCACTCACGTAACCTACATGAGCATCAAACTTTAATTTGTTATCAATTTGTACCTCGGGCATTGAAAAAACCATAGTATGGGTAGTAGTGAGAGATGATATGTTTTGCGCCCTCCGTCCCCCGGGGGAGCTTATCATCTTAATATCTCTGACGTAATTAAATATTTAGGAATCTTGTGTGACGCATTATTTAGGGCGTGGTCAATACTATCTGTCAAATGTCAAATGTCACCTGTCAAATGTCAAATGTCACCTGTCACCTGTCATGTGTCAAAAACCACGTGACTTGAAAAATAATCGTTATGCGTAGGATACTTGTGCTAAGACCTAATATTGATTTGCGCAAACTCGGAAATTTTAGGTTATGTCGTTCGGACGCTATCGACCAAAATCGTTTTTTGACCCTGATGATGAGGCTAAGGCGCGCGGTTTAAATTTTTTAAAATTAGTGTAACGTCGTACCTATCGAATAGCGAAAACCGCATGGCGTCATCTTTAGCCATAAAGACGCTACAGCTGTTTAAAAATCCTCGAAATTCATCAATTAGCGATTAGGACGGTAACCCTATAGTAAATTGATCATTGCGCTCTTAGTATTACGCCTAAAGGAATAAAACTTAGCTAAAGAATAGTTGTTTACGTCAATAATTTCAAGGCCAAATGTCAAACGTCAAACCTAACATGTAGGGTCCCACGCTTAAGCACCAGGCTTGGGGCTTAGACGTGGGGTGAAGAGCCTTATTATTATATTAATCTTACAATTTTTGAATATTAAATAATAAAACAAATTGTATATTAAATTAATTTATTTAAACCACATTGTACATTGACTTTTAGCAATTTTATACACAAGTTTAGTAAGTAATAAACTACAAGCTACGGCAATAAAAATTATTAAAGTGTTATAAGTTTCATCTCGGCGGACGGTGATGGCTGGAACCTCTGCTGCAGTGGTTTCGTTGACACATGGCTTGGCGGGAACTTGGCTTATTAATGTTTTCCATTCCGTTTCTCCAAAAGTATGATCCGTATAGTGGAATTTAACCTTGTATCGGAGAAATGATTGGGCTGACGCTGGTACAAGTGTCTTAAAAACGCCAACATGGTGCCAATCCATTGTCACATATTGAAGTGAAAGCCATGAATTATTTGATGGAAAATCTTCGGTTTCTAACATTATCGAAGCGGCTGGAGCATTATAAGGCGCATAAATGTATAAAACATTTTGCACTAACGCTACTAATACGACGTATGACGAACTTAACAGAGCCATGGTTGAATCTTGAATGAGCTTAGCTGTTGTAGAAAGGTTATAATATCTTCATAGTGATTCATGAGATATAAACAAATCATGCCAACTATAAAAAAATTAAATAACATCTGTTTATAATTTAAATTAGGACCAACTGCTTTAACCATTCGCTTCTGTTCAAAATTTCGACACGCCCACAAAATGTCTGCAAATTTGCAATATTTAACATTTTTATAGGGTCCGATAGCGGGTCATCTCCCTCTTTCCAATTATTAAATTCAATATGGCAGCATATACACTTAACTACATCATCTCTCCCAGTGTAATAGAAACCAGCGCTAGCCAGTTCTTTAGGACTGAGATTAACAGACCAATTTTCAAAGGATAGTAATCTTTGCTCGTAATCAAAATATCTTGGATACTTGTTTTGTAATGGATAACAACCATCGTCAAGACACATGTTTATAGGATGACGTTGCTAACTTAACTAAAGAAATAAAACACAAGGAGTCTTTATTTATTCATTTATTTCATTACAATCACATATTTTTTGAAAGTGATTAATCACTTTATTAGGATAAGAGTACATAAATTCTAACATATAATAATATTGTTCGCTTAAACACAATTGACAAATATGTTTAATTACATCCAGCACATCCTCATTGCTTGCAACATATGAAGCCACATCAGTTAACAAATCGTTATAAAACGATCTAAAATTAAGTTTTTCGAGTAATTCTAACCTAAAATTAATTACATGAGCAACATCGATAAATGCCCTAATATCTAAAGCACTAAAACATACAGCACTATCAGTCTCTTTACTCTTAAGCCCTATGGTTCGCTCGTTCAGCAAGGATGCAGTCCAAATGGTAAAATTTTCGGATAAAAATTTTCTACTACGTCACTTTCGTCACGAACAATCAGTTTAGCAGCAGTCTCTAGGAATTCACGCCAATCATCATAACTTAGGGGGATGGTGATCTGATCTTCGGGTAGGTTAAACAGCGTGTTGACAATTTTCACACTTGGAATCATACCTCTTGCAACACTGAGTCCAGTTGTAATGTTGAAATGACGTACTGGTAGACAGACTTCTCCCAAAAGCTTCTTTTCATTTTTTATTTCTTTTCTAGCAGCTAGCACCATTTGATCAAAATATTCCCAACACGTGGATTCGGAAGACATGTTTGATGAACAATCACTCATCACGGCTACAACTCGACTAAAAGTTATGAACGCATTTCTGGTTTCTTACATACACTTCCCCCCACTCCTTTGGCTGCGGTAAGTTCTAGAAATAATAGTTTAGACAACGCCCATCCACTATCTCTCTCGCTAAATTCAGACGACTTTGCAAGCAAAATAGTACAAAAATCATTATATAATTCTTCTAGATTGGTATTTTGAGTAACTGTAACATAGCGAGAATTGAAAGATTTGATTTCTTGCTCCTTCGTTGAGGCCAACATATATCTACCATAAAGTTCCATATTAACTTTTAAACAACCGTGTTCTTGAAGAAAATCAGCTAAAAGCAATAAAATATTACATCTCAGGTCTTCTAAATACTCTTTAACATCGGTCTTGTTTGAAGTTAACTGATATGTAACAATTCGGTTCTTGAAAGCACTTCTAATTAGCTTAACTCCCGGTCGAACATCTTCTCTAGTATTTTCTTTATGTGTATTTGTACGATAATGGCTATTGGAAGTTATTTCTATGTTACACTGGTTACAGAACGGCATTGTGGGAAGGTTGAACTTAAACTGAAGTATTTGCTGGCGATTGATTGCTTTTTCTTCTACGGAGACGAGGAACTTGCAA
This sequence comes from Listronotus oregonensis, assembly GCA_019359885.1. Taxonomy (NCBI): domain Eukaryota; kingdom Metazoa; phylum Arthropoda; class Insecta; order Coleoptera; family Curculionidae; genus Listronotus; species Listronotus oregonensis. The sequence goes on from JAHBCN010002324.1 coordinate 18,661, forward strand.
CAGCATAAATAATTCTTTAGCTTCTTAAACTCGGGATGAACGCCAATCTTGAGAGGGTTTTTTCTACGTCGTTTTACATCTTTAATCGTTAATGCTAGATAGGCACTTAACGCAATTTCGAGTTTACGAAAAAAATTTAGGATTCCATTCTCCCTCTGACGTTGTGGGAAGCGGAAAATTCCTTGCTCTTCGATCTCTCGCCGAAAAGTGCTTCTTCAAAATCTTTTTGATCCATCGATCAAAAAGATATCGTTGTTGAATAAGGTATAGGTAAATAATAGGGGCAAATTTAGAACGATCACTTCGTAATTCCTGATCAATCTCATAGCCAGGTGTTTCATCTATAGAATATGGGCGGTAATCCCAATTGTTGTTGTTTGAGATATAAGAACGTATACGTTCATCAGGAATCTCAGAGTAAGTGAGCTGAAGATCGTAACTCTCGTAACTCATCTCGATAAAGCGTAATTCACAACTAAAACAGTCAACAGAGCGAAGAGTCTTTTAAGGCTTACTTAGAAACAACTCGACCAATCAGAATCGTGTATTTAGTATTAACAGGTTGAGATTTGTTAAGCACAAACATCCTGTTGATAATTACTAATAACGACTTCCTGTTTGCTGATAAACCATTTCCTGTTGTTAACCGAAAACATCCTGTTGATAATTAAAATTACTAATAACAGCTTCCTGTTTACTGATAAGCCATTTCCTGTTGTTGACCGACAACATCCTAAAGTTGTTTTTTATACCTAAACCACATCCTTGGAGATATTAATCCAGCTGTTGTGTGAATTATCGAAACCAAGCCATTTTACATATATTTTATTTCCTTTCTTGCGTAATACTCGTTCAATTAAAAATACATCAGGCTGTTTAGTTTTCTGCAACTCGTCTTCGTAAAACCCGCCACTAATAGGATAACCTTGGAGATCCTCTAACAAATAAGTCGTTGGAGTAGTTATATGCACTTTGGTTATTTTAAACAATTCAGTTGTCCAATTAGGCACATATCCTTTAGTAAATACATGTTTAGCTTTACTGATGCGAACAATATCGCCAACCTTGAATTTCTGTTTCCCAACAACTTTAATATGACTGTATTTGTTATTTAAAATAGATTTCTCATTATGTTTATTCACATCCTTAGGCTTCATTCCAATAGTGCGATGTTTTGTATTATTATAAGTATTTGTAACTTGTTCTAACAAGTCTAACCACTTGTGATTACCATTAAAATTTCTTTATTTTACTAAAAATAAATTAATTTTTACATACTTTAGTTAATTGTTAATTTTTAATATTTGAAAACAATTATCCAATTCTTTTTATCTTGTTTGATTCTACAACAAAGCAAGGATACGTTATCAATATACACATTGTCTCATAGATTTGTAAAACAAAAATATTGTATTTTATTATAATAACACATTTAAAACAATTTAAAATAGTGGATAAATAATAACTCTTTTTTTTTAATTATTTTTGCCACAAAAGTTTATGTGTTTTTGAAAGGGCTTAAACCCTAGTCTGTAATTTTGAATGACTGCCTTTAAGATTTATTTAAGTGCAAATAATAAACAAAAGTAGTTTAAGCTCATGTAATTTTTGGGCTGAATTTTGACCAGGTGGGTTAAACCAACCCTCTAATTGCGTCATTAATCAGTTTGCCTTTTTCACTAAGTTTGTCAACAAGTCCAAATAATGGGTTATCTGAAAATATTAAAATATGTTTATTTTTATTATATATATTTAAATTCTATTTTAACTTTAAAATTTAAATTAACTTTTAAAACTTTAAAAAATAAATTGCCTTTGTCAAATACAAAATAAAAATTAACAATTCTAGTTATGCCCCATCTTTTGATATACATCACTCAGATTGTCCAAATATGTTTTTTGAGAGATATTTTCCAGTATTTAGAAATTAGTGTGAATTAGGGTAATTTTCAATAAAAAATATTGTCAAAGCGTTAAAAACCAAAAGAGTTGATTTCTATTTTTACGTTCGATTTTTGACAGCCACGTGGCACCGTGAGAACTAGGTAGGTAGGTAGGTAGGTTTAAAGTGAGTGGGTAAAACACCCTTCCACCGCGACCGATCGATCTATTGTGGCTCACACCCTTTTATATTTCTCCCATCAGGTCCAGACTCCTAATAAATCTGATGATCCTGTTGGGAGAGAGATCTTTCACCTCCCCCGGCAACAAGGTGTCATTGCCGAGGATTGCAAATCTTAGTCGTGCCAGTATGTGTTCTGCCAATTCATCCCTCTCCATGCACATGCGGTACTCGGCGTCTTTGGCTAGACCGATCTTGTGCATGTGGTATTTTAATCTGCAGTGTCCCGTGTACAGTCTCACTAGAGTTTTAGGGTGTACTCTTGATTGCTCCAGTAGTTTGACAGTACATTGTTGGTTCGGTGGGCTTATGAAGGCCTTCGAGTGTCTGAGACCCGGAAGTCCATGCCAGTACGAAGATTTTCTCTTTGTGTCCAAGCTGATATGAACTGCTTGGCCGTTCCATAAGATATACCGATGACCTGTTCCGGCCCTGTGAATTTTATTTCCGCCCCCTTTTGGCAAGGAGGTCTGCGGATTCATTACCCTCTAGGTCAGGTAACCACAGTAGTGTAACCTTATTGTTTTGACCCAGTTTGGTCAGCGCATCCTTGCAATTCCAGACGATTTTCGAATTGCACCGGCTGGATTTAAGAGCCTTAAGAGCTGCTTGACTATCGGAGAATATTTTAACTGTCTTACGTGTGCAGTGCCGATCAACCAGCGATCTAGCACACATCTCGATAGCAAATACCTCCGCTTGAAATATGGTTGCCAGAGTGCCCAGGCTAAAGGAAAACTCTGCCCTCGGCCTCTGTTCATATATTCCAGCTTCAACACCGTCCTTGGTTTTGAAGCCATCGGTGTACCAACAGATGTCAGCCCGGAGCAGGTCGGTCGTTTTTCGACTCCAGTCCTCCCTTTGTAAGCAGACTACACTGTAGGTCCGGTTGTAATTGGTTGCTGTAGGCATTATGTCTAAGGGCATTCCCAGTCTGTCACAGGTCAGGACATTCCTGAGGAGACTGGTGCTCTCCATATGACACGCCTGCGGTTTGTTACTGACCGCTTGATAGAGTCTGTAGGTTGCCCACCTTGCCTCTCCCTCCAAGTAAATATGCAGAGGAGGCAGTCCTAGGAGGGCTTCCATGGCCGCCGTTGGTGTCGAGCGCAGCGCGCCCATGATCATTAGGCAGGCCTGTCTCTGTAGGCTAGATAGCTTTGCTTGCGCCACCATACCACAGAGCCATACGTGATCATTGGTCTTATGACTGTCACGTATAGCCAGTACATCTGTTTTGTTTGCATGCCCCAGGATTTGCCACAGATCCTACGGCATGTCCAAAAAGATATAGGGTCACCTTACGGGTGAATTTTTCTAGATGCGAATTCCAGCTAAGAGTGCTATCTAGGATCAACCCCAGATATTTTGCTTCTTTCGCAAATGATATTGTTTCACCTTGCATAGTTGGTGGTCTCAAGTTAACCAGGTTTCTCTTTCGGGTAAAGGGGACGATAACCATTTTTTGAGGGTTTATTGTCATTTTTTCCCTTTGACACCAGCTTTGTATGGTGTTTAGTACTTCTTGAAGGATGTTCGAAATCATCTCTTCAGAGTTTCCTTTAATTAGAATGACTAGATCATCTGCATATGCCCTGCAGATCGATCTCCCAGAGAGATAGTTTGGCCAGCAGGTCATCCACCAGGAGCGACCACAGCAGGGGAGATAGAACCCCTCCCTGCGGGCACCCCCTGGCGGCCCTAAATCTGATCATCTCCCCCTGCATATGGGTGGGTATGTTCTGTTTTCTAACATGGTCCTGATCCAGTCACATATGACCGGGCTGATCCCTCTAGAAGCTGCAGCCTCATACAGGGAGTCAGGTAACGCATTGTTGAAAGCTCCTTCAATATCTAGAAATGCAGCCACCACCATCTCCCTTTGTTCCAGAGAGCTGGCGATGTTTGCCACCAGGTTGTTGAGGGCTAATTCTGTTGATTTACCCGTCTCGTATGCATACTGGTGTGTGTTAAAGGGGTGGAACCCTGAGTGGGCCATCCCTTATGTGGACATCCAGTGAGCACTATGTAAAGAACTTGTTACATGTCTGTCAAAACCAGAGGCGGTCCAGTGCCTTTAGAGGATTTACCAAACGGGGTGATATATGAAAAATCAATGCAAATTTACCTCAAATCGTAAGCTGCAAGCGTTAGTGTAATTTAAAGCAAAATAATATAAAATATTTCCCTAAAATACATTTCGTATAGTATGGAACGATAATTGTTGCATAAAGACAAGCTTTTACCTAACTACACTGCTTACAATATTGTCTAGGGATATTGTATAAAATTACTCTTAACAAATTTTACACCATCAAAAATATTTTTAATTATTGACGACTGGCTGGAGCATAAAGCGAATCAAAACATGAATACTTAAAAATGTACTTGGAGTTTACCATTTTGGTGCTAACATCGTGATATTCTTGCAGAAATAAGGTTAGATAAAAAGCGGATCCCATATTGGGAATTTTTTTTTGATGTCATAGTATTTAAGTAACAGAAATTCTTTACCAAAGCTGTCTTTAAATACATCAATTTTTAACTTAAACTTTTATTTGTGGTAATAGCAATATTTCGTAACAATTTCGGGCAGTATAATTATTCAAAATTTGATTAAAATGTGTTATCTAATACTTAAATAAATTTGCATTAAAAAAAAACATATTTTTATCTTAAATCCTGTGTACTTTAAACGCCAGTCTTTTTAGTTTTTTTGTACAGTTTGGCAATTAGTTATTTAAATGGATTCAAAAATAGAGGTAAAAATTTCACAAGGAATTCTGCAAGGTTGTATGGGCAAAGATTTAGATGATAACACATTTTACCAATTTTTTGGTATACCCTATGCTAAACCACCGACTGGAGAACTTCGATTTAAGGTAACGTATAGACTTATTTTTACCAGAATAGTTTGTAAAAAAATAATTTAAAATTGTGATGAGCTTTATATTTAATACCATCGTTCAACCCATTCATTCAACCGTTTACAAACCCATAACTAATGGGTGGCCAAATTTCTTTGTTAATAGGTGTCTGTTATCTTTGCCATGTCTACCTAGATGACACTTTTTAACATCCTTTTCGTATTAATTTGCTTTATTGATTGCATTTGGATTAGTCTATTAGATGGCGCCAAAGTCGTTAAAATATCATTTTTATATTACAAAAGTTTGATTTATTCTTTTGCTGACCCTCCGTGTGGCGTGGCTTCCAGCGAATTTGATTATTCAGTAAGGGTTCAACATTTAGTCGTCTTAACCACACCTGGGGATTTCCATCCTTTTGGAATCCCTGTAATTTTTATGCAATTAGCAAAGAGAATATCTTTAACGATGTACTTATTTATTATTTAGTCTATTAGCCATAACTTCTGGAATAATAGAGGTATTATAATGAGATTGGGTATGCGTAAATGGTTTGGAAGAAGGAAAGTTTTCGCAAATTTGTCGCTTTCCGGTTTCTCATAAAAGGCTTGGTTGGTACTTTTTTTTAATATAATAATCTGTATATTTTACTACTTTTGGATTTCTGAGGCAATTCTGAATCAGAATCTGATATTCTAAAAAGTATTTACGCTTACTTCATTTTTATAAAGCCACTTTTAATATTGCGTCTTGGTGGTTATAATTAGACATAAACTAATCTAAAGTTCTCAGTTATGTTAGAAAATTAAAATTGCAAAGTTTTAGTGACTAGTATAAAAGAAAGAAATAAAACAAGTAGGCAAAATAACATTTTTGTTTCTCACTATTATGTTTTAAACGACAACTTCCTTTTAAAAAGCATGCTCTTTTAAAACTCCTTCACCCCTTCTTAAGTTTTGAAGATAAGATCTTTGAAACTACTTTTTGGCATAAAAATTATTGTGATCACATGATCCAGTGCCAAGTGGGTACTATCAGCTATTTTTTTAATGAAAGGGGAGCGGTCATTTTAAAGGCTCTACCTTAACACTGCTTTGTTTTTAAAAATCGGACTGGTCATTCCAAAATGACAAGCGTTAAAAATTAGATTATCGTGCCTTGTTAGCAACCCTACTGTTATGCGAAGTCTTTTCCTACTTTGTCTGAGTAGTTCTTCTTTCGTTCTTTTGGATGGGCCCCTTATGAAGCTCTTTCCATGTCTAATTCTACCAAGGTTTCTCCGGTATTCCTCATGTTTATTTCGGATCCATTCCCTGGGTTGCCCTCGTGCTATGGTTTTGGTCACTCCAAGGGCAGGTTCTGGCCCAAAGTATGGTGTGGATGATCCCTGTCTCGCTAGCTCATCCGCTTTTTCGTTGCCTTCTATTCCCAAATGTACCCACAAGAGAGTTACTCTGTTGCGTTCTCCCAGGACTTTCAGTTCTTTTTGGCATTCCCATATCAGCTTGGACGTTACCTTGGGGTTTACTAGTGCCCCCAGAGACACTTGGCTGTCTGTTATTATGCAGATCCGCTTGTTTTTATAAGCCTTCCTATTATTTTCTTTTGCACAGTGCAGTAAAGCATATATTTCCGTTTAAAATACAAAACTGTGTGTTCCGAGTGGAATGGAGAATTGTGAGTTTCTTATTTCACTGTACACGTCCGCTCCAGTTCCCTGCTCGGTTTTGGAACCATTAACTCACTTCAATCTGGAATTTTTACCTCGAAGTTTTTGTTGAATGAGTATTGGAGAATCATCTGGTCTGTTCTCTCGTCCAGGATGTTGCCGCCAACCTGACTTTAATATTGTTGTATCCTAAACTAGCATAGACATCAGTTAGTTTTAGTTGCAGGCGAAAGTAGCTCATTCTTGCCTCTCCCATCACTATGAGGTTAAGTGGTGGAAGGCCTAAGAGACACAAATGTCGAATTTTAGTTTTTTTTGTAATTTTTTTTTAAATACCTTTATTATTTTGCAGCAAAATAATAATAAATTTTAGTTTGTTTAGTTTGGAAGGGCTGGGCCGATTGCTAAATAGAGAATTAAAAAGCCTTTAAAATGCAGAGTTACATGACCCTCTTTATAGATTTGAAAAACAATCTGGTAATGCCGTTTTGGCACAATAATATAATTCTTTGGTCATATATGGTTCTTAAGAATTGATAAAATAATAAATATGTTATTAGAGCCATGCTTTTTGCTAATTGCATTAAAATTTCGGGGATTCCATAAGGATGGAAACCTACTTTGAATATTTAAAAGATGATTACGCAATGTTAAAAAAAGGTGCCGATACTAGGCGTGTTGAAATTTAAGTTCAATGTTAAAGTGCCATCGATGGCAATATTTAAAAAACGCAAAACAAACACCTTTTGACTAAGGAAAATGGCCACCCATTAGCACGGGTTTGTGAATTTTGAATGGGTAGTTTTGTCATACCACGCCAGGCGGCGCTGAGCGAAATCTGAAGTAAGTAAAGAAAAGTAAAAAAAAGTGTTTTCGCCCGACTGCAATATATTATTGGTAGAGGTTCTTAAGCCGTGTTGCATAATTTAAATATAGAAAAAGTTCTTTGGGCATATGGCGCTTAATGAATTAAGCCATATACCCAACCCAGCCACTAAGCCTGATTTGGAAAACCAGCGTAGGTCAATGTAGTTATTTTTTTTTACAAAACCATAAACTTATCTTGGATTGGGGGCCAAAAAACTTGTCCAGTTTAATGCCTCCAAAACACAGTCATGTTTGCTGTAGCGAAAAAGTCTCCCAATGCTTATCCACTACATATAAGCGGCCAAGTTCTGCAGAACAAAGAGTCATGTAATCGTGTGGGCGTTATTTTTAAAAATAACCTTATCTGGCAGAAATACATACATCCATAGCCGTAGCAGCTTTAAAAAAGCTTGGATTTCTCTTTTGAGCCAGAAAGTATTTCTCTTTTTTAATCTTTTTACTCTGTATGTATCTCACATCAGACCCTTTTTAGAGTATTGTTCTCATGTCTGTAGAATGGCGTCCCCTCCAACTTTTGATCTCACCCTTTTGCCCACTGACAGGCTGTAGGGGATCTTTTGCTCTTTTATAGGTATTTTTACGGCTTCTGCTCCGAAAAGTTGGCCAGTGTAATTCCTCCTCTGGCAGCTTCCAACAGAGCAACACGTAGTGCAATTTTTAAGCATCTTTTTACAGTTTAACTATAGAGGCCCCAAACTCCCCACTTTTTTCGTTTCAAACTATGGAACCAGCTGCCTGCAGAAGTTTTCCCTTCTCCTTCAAGTCACGTGTAAATAAAGTCCCTCTTACCACATTTAAGGCACACATGGTCTTTTAACCATTATAGAAAGAAAAAAAATCCATCTTGGGTCAGCAGAAAGGCTGAGAAATTAACTTTATTTCATAGGAATATGAAGTTTGGGGTTCCACAAATTTATTTGCCATACGTTCTTTTTTATACTGGCGAGAAGGACAATGAAAGATCATTGGATTAGATTAGAAAAAGACGACTTGCTGAGGTTTTTAGAAATAACCTGTTGGTTAGCTCTGAGTGGTTCTGGTTAGTTGTTCATACACGCATGTTTTCCATTTGATGTAATAAAATTGTGTGTAATAAATTGTCGAGGTGATAAAATAGGGTGTTATAGAATGGACATATTAAGATGTTGCACGTTGGAATGTCGTGTAAAATTTTATAGCTTTAAAATTCAAGTGGTCTTTGAAGAAGTTTCAAAAATTTTAATAAACGAATCTTGGATTATTCAATTAAGGCCTGGTACTTTCATTAACGGAGAACTTTATTGTCCGGATATTTTCCATGGTTACAATTGTCATTACAATTGTTATTATGGAAATTATTCGGAAAATAATTTTATCCGTTATGAAAGTACCGGGCCTAAATGTAATTGCATAATTACCAAATTTTCGGTTTAGGTAAAACCAAACAGACACCAGTAAAATGAATATTATCCATGACATGAGGAAAAGTGTCAATAAATCAGTGACAGTCGGTATTTGAAAAAAAAATACGAATTATTCAATCGACGAAAAAGTATCCATAATTAAGTGGAATTATGCGGGAAACAATTTTAGAGCCGTATCAGAATTGTTTTTAGTTTATTTCCCCACCAAGCCCATTTCGTCCGTTTTAACTATTAAACGTATTGTCAGTAATTTCGAGTCCAAAGGTACCGTAAATGTTCAACTCAGGATATCGACAATAAAGCCGAAGAAAGAGGGAACAGAGATCCTAATATTCAACTGAGTGTTGAGGAAAACTAAATGGTTAGTACGAGGGTTCTTGGGCAAGAGGTAAATAAACATCATACAACGATATTGCACACTTTGAAAAAACACAAATATTATTCGTATAAATTCGAAAAACACCAAGAGCTGCAGGAAGGAGATGAGGAGCGAAGAATGGCATTTTGTTTTGAAATGATGGAAAGAGCAAATAACGATAGGAATTTTTTAAGACATATTTGTTTTACCGATGAATGTACATTCACACTCAACAATGAACCAAATGTTAATTGCCGGTATTGAAGCCAAGAAAATAAACATCGCTTTGTTCATACTCAGACACAATATCCCCAAAAAACAAATGTATTCGTGGGAATTATCGGACACCACTATCATTGGACCCTTTTTTATGGACTTGACAGCAGAAACCCATTTGGACTTATTTCAAAATCAAATTGTACCCGCCTAAGAAGAAGTTGTTCGGGAAGATCAAATGATCCGGTAGCAAATGGATGGTTGCCCCGCCCATAACGCCCGTATGGTTGGTATGGTCCACGGAACGGACTTTGGCCAGCCAGGTCACCTGATTTTTCACCGAATAACTTCTTTCTGTGGGGTCACTTAAAAAGTGTCATTTATAAAAGTTTAAAATTTGAGAATCTAAACCAGCTACAACACGCTATTTCATTAGAATGTAATAAAATTTCGCAATATCAACTTAGCAACGTTAGAAATGAATTTTATGATAGGTTGGTTTATTCTTTAGCTGTTTATGGGGGGGTTGTTTGAACATTTGATTAATTAATGTTTTTATGTAATTCTCTATTATTTTTAAAAAAGTTATTTTATTTTATTTTTCCACACCTAGTAAAATATTAAGAATTTAGTTCTCTCTGTTTTCGGATCTATTTTCGATCTTCTGAGTAAAACATTAACAATTAATTGTTGCGATGGCTTTGGACTCGAATTTACTGACAATACGTTTAATGGTTGAAATGAACCAGATTGGCTTGATAAAAAAATAAATTGAAAATATTTCGGATACTGCTATTGGTTTAATTAAATTATAGTATGATAATTTTTTTTAAGGTCCTTAGTAATAATTGTTATTAGTTAAACCGAATTGTTACATTAAATAAAAAATTTTGATAAAAAAAATAATGTTAACGTGCCTTTTACTTTAAATGTAATGGTTGTGAGATTAATGAAACGAAAAAAAACATTCCTTGTAAGTTATCTTACATTTTTTTTGTAAAATGCACAAGGGAGCCAATAATTAACCCCCTTAAAATTTACATGAGATTTCCTATGTTCCACTCGGCGACGCACCACCAGGTATATACAATCATTTCATCAAGAGACACAAAAAAATGTAATTATGTTTATATAATATTTCGGCCTATTAATTTTCAAGTGTATATCGCCGTGCAAAAGTGGACATGTTGAGATGTTGCACGTTGAAATGTCGTGAGAAATTCCATAGCTTCAAAATTAACTTGGTCAAAAGATGCTCTTATAATAAACACATGTTTTTTATAAAATCAGAATTACTTTCCTTTCATATAACCAGTAACAGCAAAAACTTAAAATATTTAAAGTCCTAATCTATCTAAATCTAGTATTAAATTATTAAAAATGTAAGTGGTCTTTTAAATAGCTAAAAAATGCGTTACTAATTACACATACGTATTTTAGGAACCTTTACCAGCAGAAAGTTGGTCTGGAATAAGAGATGCCACAAAAGAATGTGAAAAATGCTATTCTTGGGATGAATTTTCAGGTAAACCAACAGGATCTGAAGACTGTTTGTTTTTAAACATATATACAAAATTTGTAAGTTGTAAATATAATTATTTAAATTTAGAGATATATTTGAGAATTATTAAGAAACTTATAGGAATTATCAATATTTTAGGAACTTATTAGGAACACATTAACCTGCTTATTGCTAGTAAAAAAAACTACATTTTTACCCTAATTCAAGGTTTAAGAAAGAAAAGTGTAGAATTGCTTTGGGCATAATAACCCTTGGGTGAAGCGAAAAAAGCAAAATCTATAGAATCCTACGAGTCTTAAGTCGACATGTTGTTTTCTTAAAGGTGCTACACAATGAAATGATGTTAATAATACTTGTCACAAATACTAGGCTTTCATTTTATTTTTTGTTCATTGGTACACATCGTTTTGGTTAGTGATTCGTTTTTAACTAATAACAGGTATCACTTGAAACCTCTTCATAGCTCCACAAAAGGTTTTGACTAGGGGATGACAAAGAAGATGTTGTCTTCGCTCTGCGCCATCCCGATCAGAACTAGTCCGATTCCGTGTACATTGCATTCTTAAAAAAGTGGATAAATTCGTTTAGAATCTATGGTCAAGTTTTAAGGAAAAACCTCAAATCCGTGAAGTTTAATTTTCTTTTGCGCATTTTTTTTACGTAGAATTAATACATATGGGGTGAGTCTTGTAGGAGGTATGACACTAATGATATTTTTTTAATCGCAATTCCTATATTTTATTACGAAAAAGCACATTTTGTACATTCGGTAAGCTAATTTTGAGTGGTGATTAAAAAAAAAAATAAAAAATAAACGCTTTCAAAATTTTAAAATACTAATTATAATCGTATTGGAAGCTTTAAAAACAACTAAATTAAATGTTTAAATTAAGCACCGTTGGCTGCTTGGCTTGGGTAGCTAAAGTGATACATAAATTTTAAATATTTAAGAACTTCAAAAAGTATAAATTATATTTCTTGACGAATACTTTCTTTTAATTGTCTGGCTTTCTAACGTACATTTTACTTTTCATATATCATCATAAAAAGTGGTTTAGGGGTAATAAATCTGAATCTATTAAAATGGCCGTTAAAGGAAAAATAAGTCTCGTCAGAAAGAAATATGTTCCTTACGAAATTATTTTCACAATGAATTTTATTAAGCCCCGTAACTACTTTGTTTTGGGTACGCATCTACAGATTTACGAAAATTTCTCATTTTAATATTCCTTAAATCGCGCCTAGTTTAGAGTCTAATAGATAAATGTGGCAATTTTTTTTGTTAAGTGAATAAAATCCTGCCAAAATTTTAAATTCTCAGACAATTATAATAATCTTAGAGAGTCAGGTTCGATTAGATTGTAAGCTGAGTATATTTTTACGCTGATTACAATAACGATAATAAAAAAACAAAGAACATCAGATGTACGATTTATTTACAAAAATATACTTTTTTTAAATGCAACACCCTGTATTTGTTACGTGAATTCGAAAGAGAATGTAATTTCCATATAATTAGTTATTTACATTTTTTTCCTAAAATAAAAAATAGCGGAGTTATTTCAAGTTAAATGTATTTTTCCATAACTGGACGCAGGCAGCCATGGAATTCTTAAAATCGCATTTTTTGGAAAAATTATCGTAGTATGCTATGACAATAATTATTAAAAAAAAAACCAAAGATAGCATGTGGATCCGCCATGATGTTTTAGTGATAACTAGTAAATCATAAGGCAACAGTTCATTTATGCTTCTGTTGTTTAAAATGCTGTCATTTGGAGAAGTTTAATATGATGAATTATATTTATATATATATATATATATATATATATATATATATATATATATATATATATATATATATATATATATATATATATATATATATATATATATATATATATATCAGTGTAAAAGTATGATGCTCATGATTTTAATGGCGATAGAGGACTCAAATAAGTCGAAAAGCCAGAACTATAGTAAATTAATTGTTTTCGAAATATGCCTTTTAAGTTAAAACTTGGCACACGCCTGTTTCGTTAAGCGGCGGGTCTCACTTGAATGTTGTTGTGAGTTTTAGTTACACTTTGAATGTTCATTATTTCATAAAATAATAAAAATACTCTGATATTTAATATTAAATTTAGTAAAACAATAATAATGTTTGGTTTTATTTGTAATTAAAAATAATTGTACTTACGATAAGAATAAGCTTAATATCCATTTTAAGAACACAACTTATTATGCTTAAAACAGCACTTTTTGTTTTGCTTAAGAATAAGATTTCTCGGTCGCACACATTCCGTTTTCATCAGTCTCTAGTAGGTAACTTGCAATACGTTTGTCTTGAATTTCAAACATACCGGTATATTTTCCCGATTCAAAACAAACAAAAATATCGATGCCGGATCGGAAGCTTCTTTGTACGGCTGACTTCGCACAAATATCGCTCTGTTGCCAATTGTTTTTTTAATTTTTAACTGGGAGAACAATTGTTAAAAAATCATTATTTTTTTATTTTTAGACAAAACATTTAAAATTAAGTTTATTTTGATTATCAAATGAATCTACTGATAAGCGATTAAGAAAAGTTTCAGTTGTTACGGTTTACAGAAATAACTGCTTTCAAAGTGCATGACTTTAACATGTGTAGACAAAAATCTGTCAAGTTTGACACATAAGTCATATAAACTTTTCGACTTTTTTGAGCTCCACTATCGCCCATTAAAATGATGAGCATCATACTTTTACACCCTGTTATATTTTATATATATATATATATATATATATATATATATATATATATATATATATATATATATATATATATATATATATATAAATATATAATAATAATATATATAAAAAGAAAAAAAAAGAAAAGAGAGAGAGAGAGAGAGAGAGAGAGAGAGAGAGAAGAGAGAAAGACACTTGCCTTATTCAAATTGATATAACTAAGATACAGGGTGTTAAACTTTTAATTTGTTTTCGTTTTTGTATAATTTCTTAACAAGCATAGGAAAGAAATCGGGGTTTGGGTTCTTTGAGGCGAAAATTTAAATTGTCCATACTTTTGATGTTGCTGTTAGAGGGCGCGAGCTACGACCTACTCCATTTGTTTTAGATGACAACTTTTTTTAAGCCAAGTATATTGACCTGTTCAGTAAAGAAGAAGTTACTTTAATTCCCTCTGCGTCAAAAATGTATACCTCGTTTAAGTCTCTAGGAGCAAGAGACACAAAAAAATGTAATTATGTTTATAAAAGATTTCGGCCTATTAATTTCTAAGGGTATGGAAAAAAATGCAAATATAAAAGAATGTTTTTGTAGCCCGTGCTCTTCCCTAGATAAATTACGTATGGTTAACAAGCCATATTATCCTTTCTTTTTGGTCCATCCTTTTTATTAAATTACCTAATCGCAAAAACTCGTATTGTTGGACGCAAAATTTATTTTATAACAATTTTTTTTATTAAGTGATTTAAATTAATTTTAAAAATACTGATTTAGGCGCACGGCAGTGCGTCAGCCCAAATTCCGGTCTACCGCACGAATGTGTCTTTTACACGCAATGTTTAACCTTTTTTTCCACCTACCATAGCTTCGGTGTCGTTTCACCTAAAAGAATAAAATTTGGCATACCGTACGTTCCACAATAATACGTTGATTTCTCGTTTTACCTGCTACTGTTGGTCGAAAAAATCAATACTTTTTGGGTACCCGCATGTAGGTCCGGACTTAAAATTTTCTTTATTTATTATTGTACCTCCTTTTTGGTATATTATGTAGGTTATATGCAAATTGCAGATGTTGAATATAAAACAGAGTCTTTTCGTCTTTGTTCATCAGTCGTTTGGAGTTTCTCAAGGTATTTTCGTGTGTGTTATTGAGCATTTAGAATAGCTAACCTAAACTATTAATATTAGGAGGTAATCAGGACCTGTACCCTTTCAAAAGGTGCGGTGCCTGCACAATAGATATTTGTCAGGCAATTTATTTATGGTTTGGTTTTCCACTGAGGGTTGTACTTTAAATTTTATTGCGGTCAAGAAATCAACGAATTATTGTAAAACGTACCATACCTATAAATTCACATAAGTGATATTATTATTTGTGGAAAAATTAAGGAAGTTATGTCAAGTGATCTATAAGATATTTTATTATGAAAATCTTGAAACTTGAATTTTTGTATCTAAGTAGGTTTTAGGACACAAGTAAAGAAAACAAATTAAAAACTGCATATTTTGACCTCGAAAACCCCAAAACAATGCCTTAGTATCGTATTTTAAAATTTTGCAATCTGATTAAGCCTGACTTTCTGAAATCGTAATAATTGTCTAAAAATTTAAAATTTTTGCGGGATTTTATTCACTTAACAAAGAAAATTGCCACATTCGTCCATCAGACTCTAAACTAAGGCGCGATTTAAGGAATATTAAAATGAGAAATTTTCGTCCTTCCGATTCAGTTCAGGTTCTATCTACAGAGCAAGGTGTTCTGAAAGAATCAACAACATGAGATCTTCCCCCTTACTACATTTTTTCATTTAATAATCTTAGAAATAAGAGGAAGATCCCACCTTAACAACTTATGTAAAGTAAGAGCCAAATTCCTATCCAAAAATCTCGGCCTCTTGAAGTACTGAGATCTAAAATTTGGGCGGGTTTTGTCCACAATTTTGTTTTATTATTATTATTATTATTTTTTTTTGACTGACTGTCTATATTAATATAAAACGCGGCCTGGATTAATGAAAAAATACGTTTATACAGACAAATCGGTAAAAAACTTGCCAAAGCAAAAAAGAGTAGATCAAATTTGTAGACAGAACTAGGTCTTACTTTAGATCTTAGTACTTAAGAGGCATAGATTTGTGGCTAGTAGCTTAGCCCTTATTTTACATGGGTGTTTTTAATAAAATATTGTTTTCTTTATATAAATAATACCGCCATTTTATATTTGGTAAATTGTAAGAACCAACACCGTTCCAGTTTTGTCCAGTAAACAAAAAATTAAAAAAATATATAGCGTTCATCTGCAATGTGCCGAATGTACTGGGTGGCCAAGTTTCACTGTAACTATTTTCTAAGATATAACCGGAGGCCAGTCTTAGTTCGTATCCAGGTACATTATAGTTGGAGGAGTCAGCCTAAGTATTTATTTTATGTAACCGACAATATAATAATAAATGGTAATTTAAGAATTAAATGTAAATTTGCTTACAATATTTAGTAAAAGGTCTAAAAGATGACAATATATTTTAACTACTTTGCTTAATACTCCAGAAAACAAAGCTGAAAAAAGTGCAAAACTTCGCAATTTTCTCAAAATGCATAGATTTGCATGAAAATTTGGGATTTAGGTTAACTTACCCTCCTCTTTAAAACCTGTATTATGCCGATGGGCGCTCTTTATTTTTTGGGGGTGTAAAACACCCCTTTATTGCTAAAACCTATAAAACTATACATTAAAGCTTAAATAAGTAAAATTTGACTCCAACATTTTGAAAAAGTAAAAATATTTCAGCCCTTAAAAATCAACCCCTATATTGATTTAAAAAAATAGGTATTCTAAAAAGTTAATATATTATCACAGTGTTTTGCATACAAATTTGGGATTAGGCCTAACTTACCCTCCTCTTCAAAATCTCTATTATGTTAAAGTATGCTCTTTATTTTTTAGGGGTTTAAACTACCCCTTATTGCAAAAACCTTTAAAACTTTTATATTAAAGCTTAAGTCACATAAAATTGGGCTTATATAAATTAAAAAATAAGTATTTAATTCTTTAAAATATTATTTATTATATTTCATTCCTACAAAATTAATCCTTATTACGATTTATTAAAAAAAATGTTTACCTTAGAAAAATTACCATATTGTTACAGGCTAATTAAAAAATGTGACTGCTTAAAAGTATTACTAATTTAATTTTGTAATTTTTTAATCCTCAAAAATCCACTGCGTACAATATTAAAATGAACAAAATAGTAAAAAAAAGATGTTTTTTTTAAGCATAACTCCTTTACTTTGTGATAAAAAGTTCTTTAAAAAAATATTTTGTTGGTTTTCTCAGAAGCTATAAGGTTTTATATATTAAAACTGTTTAAAACACTTACTTTTTTAAAGGGGTGAGTTTAAATGGCTGAAACAAAGTAGTGCTCGTCTATACACACGGGTTTTAAAGGTTTATATCTCACTTAACTTCCGTCATAGAGTAAATTAAAAAAATATATATTTTTTATTCAAAAAGCTACAATTTGATATCCTAGAAATTTTTACGTATCTCCCTTTGTTTCCGAGTTAATATTTAAAAAAGGTCATTTTTTATTAAAATTCTGAAATTTGATTTTCACTTTCAGATCTATTTTTTACAAAACTAAGCAATTTAATCGGTTAAAATTTCAGAACGAATTTATGATACATAGATAAATAGAATTAAAAAAAACGCTACAGATCATTTTAATGAGAGTGGTAATTAAGGGGTTGTTTTCGAAGATTTATGCACTAAAAAAAATTTTTGGTCTACTCTTATTTTAATCACAACTCACTCAAATTTTATGATACATATCTGTTTTTTTAAAGGAAGGTCTTTGCAAATGCTTTAAAAAAGTTTTCCTTAAAAAATGCGTAGATTTTGCGTTACTTGCCTTGAAACTATGAAATTTTGTGCTTGATGAATAACAGCTAACTTTAAACAAACCACAAATTGGTTTAAATTAATCCCACAGCAATTTAAAAAAACATTTTATTCGTTTTTTTTAAACTACCATTTTGTTATTTTTAGTTTTTGCAAAAAAAAAACGATTAAAAATGTTGATTTTACCGACGAAATCTACGACTATCGATCGCTAATAACTTCAAAAATTAAGCATTTTACAAAAAAAATGCATGGAACATTTTTTGTTTAGAAATAATTTTTCTATCGATTCCTGTGGTAAAGATATAAAAAAAGTTCCACCCCCGAGGTGGTTTGGCAACCATTTCCAAGGTAAAGGCGCCCTTCGGCATGATATAGATTTTGATTCTTGGACAACCTTACCTACTGTCAAAATTTCAAATCATTCTATGCATTTTAAAAAAATTGCTAGGCAAAATGGTTCGTTTCCTGGACTATAACTATTTTTCTTTGAGCTTTAAAATGCTGTTTCATGGAATGACTTCTCCCAAACACTACTTTTTACAAATGGCTCTATTCCGCAAGAAAGCGTGATTCTTTTAGCTACTGATGAGCTAAAGGAATGACCGTTTTCTAAATCAATATTTCTACAGCCTTTACTCAGAAAAGTAAATAGGTACAATTGCGTTCGATCAGTTTTATGATAAAAATAGCTTTAACAAAAAATTGTAGATAATGGAATTTTCTACAAAAATTGTCCCGACACTTTTTTCCCTAAAATTTGCCATTTTTGAGAAAAAGCTATTCTAAAATTTACTAAAGTTTTATTCCCTATACTATGCATGACTTCGCTGCCTATATACCTTATTGGACGCATAATATAATTAAAACTATATGTCAGCGTGACTAGTATATTAATATTAAAAGATAATTTTGAAAATATGAACCGAAAAGAAACTCAGTGCCTGATTTAATGTGACCAAGTGGACTTCAGCAACATCTGTCTACTACTTATTTATCTACGTGACAGTGCCCAGTTCTTTTTTCTAAAGTCCCAAAATTACCACTAAACCTATTTTAGTCAAGCAAGCTGAAAATGACGCTGATGTATCATAGAAACTGCAATCAATCAATCCAATCCAATTGATGTAAATGTTGTTGTTGGGGAAGATGTTGATCTGTTCGTATTACTTACCGCTCAAAGTCGAATTAAAAAAATCAAGTCTTAACAATCATCGCAAATATTTTCAAATTTAAGTTTATAGGCTTATCCTAAATGTAAAAATCACATTTAATTTTTACCAGCTTTGGCTGGCTGTGATACAACCTCTGCAATATTCCGTAGGAGTAAAACAACAGCTTTTAAATTTTTGGAAAAACAAGACTTTGTTACATCCTCTAAAGCTTGTGAAGATATCAACTCTACTCCAGAAACTTTAATTACCCATAGAATTTGGTTTCTTCTTGCAGTATATGGAGCTCCGACAACTGTTACTTGCATAGATAATATTTTGCAAAATTACTCGAAATAAAAAAACGCGTGCAATTAGCTTGTCTTTTTCCAACTTCGGCTTCTGCTTAACAACATTTTTATCAGATATATTATCAGGTTTAAGTGTGGCTTGGTAATCAACTGAACCCAGAAGAATGGGGTTGGAAGCTAATTGATAATGTATTGGAACCAATCCACATACTACTTCCACCTGCACCAGAGAAGCTTTTAATACTATTTTCTAAATTCACAAAGGGGTGTAATTCAAAATGCGGCTGCAAAAAATTGGTTTATTTTGTTCACCAGCATGCACCAGTTTTCAAGGCCAGTCGTATACAAATGTTAAATCTCCAACAGAAAAAAATCCTTACAACAACGACGGAACAACTGATGTATCGCTGTTTGAACAATTTACATTAACTGAGAAAAAAGAAGAGAAGAAGAAGAAGATGGAGAAAGACAAGAAGAAATGGAAGAAGATGAAGAAGAAGAAGACATTGAATAAGAAGACCTTTTATTATACTACAATTTAATAAAATCGACTGTGAAGTAGGCCTACTGGGGAAACCACGTTAAAAAAATGCCTACAAAAACTCTAGTAAATTTTAGAATCGCTTTTTCTTAGAATCTGTTAATTTTAGGGGGACATTTTTTGAAGACAATAGCATGATCTATAAAGGTGAATGTCTATTTTGACCGGATAAAGCCTAGAATTTTGGTTTTGTTAGCTTCTTTTCTGGAATTCTAAGGCTGAGAAATCGGCTGCCTTTAGGAAAGGGAAATATTTCTTTTGGTCATAAAATGGCTATTTATCTAAAATTTGGGGCAAAAGGCAAAAAAAATGTTGCCTTTTTTAATTGTACGATATTTAAGTGATAATTGGGGTTATTTCGCCCTCAATAAATTACCCTAAAATGGTTTCTAGGCCCATATTAATTTAATGTTATAAAAAATATAATTTTTATTAATATTAAATAATTTCTATAAATTTTTAATAAAACTATTTATAAAGAAACCTTAAAAATAATATTTTTTGCCCTTTTAGGGGTGAAGCCAGGGTTTAAGAGTTTTGGGACCCCAAAATTCGGAATCCACGACCCAAAAAACGTATCCTAGGAGTATTTTCTAGATGTCTAAAGAGCATTTTTAAAGTTTTTTTTTATAAGATTTTCGTTAAAAAAAAACTCTCAAAAAGGGTGTCTTTTGCATTTTTAGGGGTCCGGGACTCCGAAATTCGGTATCAGCAATCCAAAAAAAGTACCGGTCACCACTTTCAGCGAAACTGGGCACCCAGGACTCGCGGTTTGAATGGACTTTAAGGCGCAGAACGTCCAAGAATGGGAATTTTTAATGACGCAAATGTTTTTGGTATTATTTAATACTTTGCGACATAACAATATTGGTTTTTTACTTTTTAAGATAAGAATTGTTAAATAGAAAAAAATATATATAACGAAGGCTAATTTAATATCAATTTGTCTTTATAAATATTTGTTATTTTAGTTACCAACTGAACAGACACCTAAACCTTTAAAACCTGTTATGGTATGGTTTCACGGTGGTGCATTTATCAGAGGAACAAGCTCAACAAAAATTTATGGTCCCGAATTCCTGATGACTCAAGATATTGTTTTGGTAACCGTCCAGTATCGGATAGGAATTTTGGGTAAATATTCTTCTTTTTACCAAAAAAAGTTGAAATTCGTCATAACCGCCCTAATTTTTAGTGTCACTATTCTTGTGTACGTTGAAGTAACTGGATTTTATTCCACCTCTTTTTATCTCAATAACTTTCAGTAAATAGCACACACTGACCTTCATATGGACCGGTAAAGGGTATCAGATGCGCGGTTCAACAGTTAGATTTTATGGACGAAAAAATTTGTTCGTGCGCTGTGGCGGTAGTCATTACTTAGGGTCTAAAATCATGCGCAGAACAGACTAGTAGATCGATTTTATTTAAACCTTTGTCGCCGGCCAGTTCCGTACTTTGCCAATTTGACGCCATTTTGCTAATATTTCGCCTTGTTTGGAATTTGACCGCTTGTGTGAGATTTTGCAACTGACTTTTTTGGACTGACTTATTTAGTGATTTGTAATATAATTTCTACATAATTAGAGATTTTAAGCAAGTTTTACTGTTTTATTGACTTTTTTGAGACTAAAGTGGTTGTGTTTTTTTTATTAAAAAAAAAGTTGAAAGGTTTTTACTGGTATTTTAAATTTGTAATAGTATTAACATATTAAATCTGGTGTAATATTTTATTTTGTGTATCATGTCAAACTAACCAAATATCTAGAAAACGGTTGCTCATATCAACTTTTAACAGGTATGATGTAAAAATGACAAGACAATAATTAAATTTACTCTAAAATGTAATACAGGGCCATACCAAAAAGTTGTGATTGTTCAAAATAGTAAAAAGACGTGTAGGTGGCTTTCCCTACAAGTAAGAGCCGTAATAGGATTAGATAATCCGTTATACCAAAAAATCCCCGGTTATCAATTTTTACTGCAATATATACATTATCATAGATTTTATTTAAAAAACAGAAAAATTAAATAAAAATTTTAACACCCTGTATTTCGAAAACGAAGGCCTTGCGGACCCATATTAGTATAGGCTTTGTGGTTTATTTTTGGACCCTGACTACATACCTAAATTATTGACATTTCCTCATAAATCACCCTGTATAAATTAAACCATTTGTGCTCATTCAAGTAATATCATACTGGTGTTACGCGAGATTCTAATGCCTATACTTAATAATTAATTATATTTACTTACTCATTCATTTAATTGATTTGGCTGGTCTTAATTAACAATTTAGTAACTGTATGTATTCTTATTTAATTTTATAAAAGGCTATCCGTGCGGTTGGTTATTTTTCCCAGATAGTAAGCTCTTCGAGTACACAAGGGGTAGTATGTGGGCAGGGCCGTATCTGAGGAGGGGTTATGGGGGATCAAACCCCCCCCCTCCTCCGAAAATCCCGAAAATCTTATAACGTAAAACAAAATAAAAACGACTGGTAACTATATCACTTTTTTTTTAAAGATTTTCTAAACAATATATATTTTACTTAGTCACGGTCAACAATAGAAAAAAAAAAGAATCTGAATCACCCTATTGGTCAAAAAAAGAAATTTCTAAACGGCAAAACCACTTTTTCATCATTAAAAATCAACGTACAACAGACTGGAATCGTAAAAAAATCCTTAAGGATCTGCGGGGTCTTGCTTATGAATTGGAATATAATTAATAATATTGATCACTTCAACAACAATAAAAATGAATACAATTTTTTATAACGTACAAACTATATTATTATTAATCAATATGTTGAAAAATTAGGAGAATTAAAACAAGTAAAAGACATCGAAACTTCTTCAAAAGCTTTGCAGTTCCTTCGAGCTATTATGACCAGTGAATTTATCATCAGTATTTTAACAGCGTCCACTTTAATTGCTTTTACTCTACCGTTATGCAGAATTCTACAGACTGTGGATTTTAATCTCTTTAGAGCTGTTGAGCATGTGAATACTGTTATTAGTAAGGTCAGGACTATCAGACTGAATATAGGTCAAGAATTTAAAAATATTTTTGAAAAATCCGAAGCTATTATAAAGTCAGTAGATGACGATAAATGCATAAAAATACCTAGAATAATTTCACGACAGCAGAATCGTTCTAATGTATTGGTAGCTACTGCAGAAGAATATTTTTGAATCATAATTGCAATTCCTTTTTTTGATCACTTTATCGAAGAGCTAACTGCAAGATTTACAAATCACGAAAAATCCCCTTCATCATTATATTGAGTTGCCTTAAGCAGAAAAGCCCAAAAACGCTCTTGATGCATTATCAGCATGTAATCCATTTTTGTTTTCTAATATTTATACTTTGTTGCAAATTCTGGCCACATTACCTGTATCTACAGCCTACTCGGAAGGATCATTTTCATCGCTAAGACATTTAAAAGACTATTTGCACAATTCAACTGGGCAAGAGCGGCTAACAGGACTAGCTCTTGTAAGCGTACATAGAAATATTAAAATTGATACTGCGGAAGTCTTAAATCGTCTTTGCGAGGGAATAGCAAAGAAATATTCAGTTGTTATTATAATTATTTGTTTTAAAATTTTAACGTTGTTAAGTGTGTTTTTTAGTTTAACCTGGTATTTTCTTTTAGTAAAACCCCTTTATAAATTAAAGTTTTTTTAAATTCCTAATTTATCAAATGCCTTGGTTTTCCTTTACTTCACAAAGGCTATTCCCTTTTGGATTTTCAGAGACATCTGACGACCCTTTAACTTAGGTTACCGTTGTTTTATTAAGTTAGTGGCGTCTTAGGTATTTTTAAGTGGGCTCCCAGGCCGACTGAGTTGTCAGAAGCACAATGTTACCTAACCGCAGTTCGGGCGCGTAAGTTGTGTATCTGAAGCAGCTTGAAGCGGCAATAGGACGTAACACATAAAAGTGGTTTTAAGATCCAACTAAAAAATGATAAAAAAAGGCCGACAGCTTTTTATTGAAAATTCTGTTTACCATACTGTCGAAGTTATGTGAAGTGTAGCTTAATTAACAATAAACTATTTTAATTAACTTACTTAATGTGGATTATTTTTAAATCTTTAATCGTTGCCTTTATACTCTCCTAATTTATTTTTAATTAAACACGTTTGAGGTATATTAAGAGCAAAATATCCTAAGTTTACAAAAGCTTCTAGTCCAGTGAATGAAGGGGCAACGCTGTAAATAAATCTGTACAGTTTTCCCTTGTGGCGCAATTCTTAGGCCTTCGGGAATGCTATCGAGCAAAAAAAAATTATCAACATTAGCATGTGGGAAAGGGCTGAGGATGGCTCCCCAAGGTCCCAAAAATGGGTTTTCTTCTAATATCTGCCAAAATATACAAACTAAAGAATATTTGTTTAAACAAAAATTAAAGATCGCTTGGTAATCTACAAAAACGGTCTTTAAAGTTTTTAAAAAAAACCATAGTTTTCGAGATAACGGGACCTAAAATCCCCTCATTTCAGCTGCAGCTCTACCTCTGGAATGACGCTATCTTCATGGATTCATTTATAAGCGGGCGAACGAATAGTTCCATTACTCGGACAATACTGTACATATTTTAATCATTTAAAGTTTATTCGAATGGGAAAACCCGTACCTATCATTGCGTATGAGTTTGGGTCCATTCTGATTTTTCTAGAGTAGTAAAAAAAGCGGTCAAAGTTTTTTTTCACAATATTTTGAGAGTATCTCATTATTTCATTGATGTTTTTAAAAAAAATGGTTTGTTATTAACATTTCTTTCTTATAATGAGACCCTAGCAAGTGTTTAATAATCCCAAAAAATTCCTTTACCATATTTCTTGCGTTTTGATAAAAAATTGTTTTGCCCATCTGCATTTTTTGCCGTTTCCGGAGTTCTACCACATCTATCCAGTATGGACGGTTATGGATTTTTTGACGGCCGTCTTTGCGAAAAATATTGGTGTTGCGAAAAAAATGGTAAAGACCATTTTTGTTGATTTTGAGGTGAAGCAAGTTCCCATGTCGGATTCGTGATAAACTTTTTCTGGCTCGAAAGCATCTGCGAAGACCTAAGAATTTCGCCACAAATAAAAACTGTACAGATTTACATACAGCTTTGGGTACTTTCAGGTATTCAGTTACTGGACTATTTCTTAAACACTGGCTGTATTTAACATAGGATAACTGGAGAACTTTATTTTGTCTATGAATAACCATAAAAATGGTTAGTTACATTTTTTAAATTAAAATCATTTGCAATATTTAAATAAGATACTACCTTTTACTTAAACAAACTAAATAATTTATTGGTAAAATTGTTAAAAGGTTTAAAGAAATAGCTAAATAAATACTGCAGTATGTTATACCCAATATAGTTATTAAAAACCATAAAGTGTATGTCAAACAGAAAAGCAGAACCTTTTATGTTTATTTTTCTTCTTTCCTGGGGGCCGTCTTGATTAACTACGGGAGGCAGCGCAGCCTCATGGGCTTTTTGTGCCTAATCTCCCATAATCTTTTATATCAATCCTCCCATTAGTCTTGTTCCTTCTACAAGTCTGTATAACCCCGAGACTGGTTGGTTGATATATTCCTGTGGGCTCATTTCCGGCTGCCCAAATAATTCCTGTGTTTTGTTATTTAATGCTTTACCTTGCACAGGATACGGTAGGCTGTTTCTTCCGCCTCATCGCACATTCTGCAACTTGGGTCCCCATAGTATGAGCCTATCTTGTGTAGGTGTCTTCTGAGGTTATTATGCCCCGTTAGCAATTCTACTGTTATGCGAAGTCTTTTCCTACTTTGTTTGAGTAGTTCTTTCTTTGATATTTTGGATGGGCTTGTATGAAGCTTTTTCCATGTTTAACTCTACTGAGGTTTCCCCAGTATCTTTCGTGTTTGGTTCGGATCCATTTCCTGGTTTGCTCTCGTGCTGTGGTTTTGGTCACTCCAAGGGCAGGTTCTGGTCCAAAGTATGGTGTGGATGATCCCTGTCTAGCCAGCTCATCCCCTTTTTCGTTGCCTTCTATCCCCGAATGTCGTGGTAGCCATAAGAGAGTTACTCTGTTGCGTTCTCCCAAGACTTCCAGTTCTTTTTGGCATTCCCATGTCAGCTTGGACGTTACCTTGGGGTTTACTAGTGCCTCCAGTGACGCTTGGCTGTCTGTTATTATGCAGATCCGCTTGTTTTTATAAGCCCTCTTGTTATTTTCCTTTGCACAGTGCCGTAAAGCATATATTTCCGTTTGAAATACAAAACTGTGTGTTCCTAGTGGAATGGAGAATTGTGAATTCCCCATTTCACTGTACACGCCCGCTCCAGTTCCCTGCTCGGTTTTGGAAACATCCGTATACCAGATGATGTCTCCAACCGTGTCGGGAAGATCGGGTTGCTAACACGCACTTCGATCTAGATTTTTTACCTTGAAGTTTTTGTTGAATGAGTATTGGGGAATCATCTGGTCTGTACTCTCGTCCGCCAACCTGACTTTTTATGTTGTTGTGTTCTAAACTAGCGTAGACACCAGTTGGTTATTTGGTCTATGAATAACCATAAAAATGGTTAGTTACATTTTTTAAATTAAAATTATTTGCATAATTTAAATAAGATAGTACCCTTTATCTAAAGAAACCAATAATATATTTGTAAAATTGTTAAAAGGTTTTAAAAAATAGCTAAATAAATACTGCAGTAGGTATGTTATACCTAATATAGCTATTAAAAATCATAGAGTGTATGTCAAACAGAAAAGCAAACCCTTTTATGTTACTTCCATATACAGGGTGTTGCAGAATGTTGTGAGGAAAATTTAGGGACAGATTGTACATCTAAAAATATGAAAAAAAAATATATAAACATGGGTCCGGGAATGCTTCGTTTTTATGATACAGGGTGATTAAATTTTTTTGTCTTTTATAGTTTATTTCACATTTCTCGAGAACTTGTGGATATACTGATATGAGTTTTGTACACGCAAATGTATAAATATAGGTCACATTAACATGTACGAAATTGTTTTCTAAGGCACTTACATCAGTGGCGTTCATGCCGGTAAGTCCTTATTTTTTTAGCGAAAAAAACTGTACGCCACTGGTTTTTGCAAAAATTAGTATTGGTGTATTAAAGCCAGTTTGAGTATGCTTAAAAAGTACGTCCTGCAATTTTTCGTTCTGACCTATCGTTTTCGAAATAAAAATAATAGTACACTTAGCTGTTTCCCGAATTATTTATAATTTTATTATTTTATTTATACTAATTGTTCAAAAACCATGTATTCGATTTTAACTTTATATCAAATGCTGGAAATGGCTTCCATCTGCTTTAATGCATGCTGTAAATCGCATTCGAATATTTCATCTGCCCCTTCGAAAAATTTGAGGTCTCTGGCGAAAACAGCTTATTATACGGATTAATAAATTAATTTTTATTTTGAAAACGGTGGCGGTTTTGCGAAAAAAGTGGCGTATAGTTTTCTTCGCTAAAAATAAGAACTTACCGGAAGGAACGCAACTGATGTAAGTCCCTTAGAAAATAATTTTGTACATGTAAATGTGACCTATAATGATACATTTGCGTGTAGCAAAACTTATCTCAATATCTTCACGGGTTTTCGAGAAATGTGACATAAACTTTAAAAGGCGAAAAATTTTAAACACCCCGTATCATAAAAACAAAGCATTTCCGGACCCATGTTTATATTAACTTTTATTTATATTTTTACATGTATGATTCCACTTGAATTTTCCCCACAAAAGTCTTTTTATTTTGTTATATAGCATTTTAAGATAATTAGATGCTTTGTATTAAATATTTACCAAAATATATTTATAAGCTTTACAAAATATGGTTTAACAATAAAACTTAATCACTGTGGTTGCAGAGTTCCCACCGGGCTATTTAAGGTTATCACGTTCTGGGAGATGTTTTCTTTTTGTTTTATTTTTTTTATTTGTATTTTTTTTAAGTTTATAAAAATTTTATCAACTATTACGATATTTAAAATTTTATATTCGTATAACTTATAAATTATGGAATTAAAATAAAAACAACAATGCACAATGTGCATAGGTGTGCGCACGGTAAAGCTGGTGTGGGTGCCGAGATAATAATAATAATAATAATAATAATAATAATAATAATAATAATAATAATGAAGTGAATAAAACTGGATAAGATACATTTCATACATTTAAATCTAAGGATTGTAATTTTTAAATCGAACCTTATCAAATAATAATTTTCATATTTTAAATACAGAAATCTTTTTCAAACTAGTGGGAGTGCCACGGCACCCACTGTGCGCAAGCCTATGACAATGTGTAAGACAGAAATAAAAGTGTCTGTTTTATTTTACCGTTTAATAATAACTGTGAAAAATCGTCACCTGAAACCTCCAACCCCTAAGTTTTTAATAACCTGTTAAGGCTATTTAATAAATAATAAAATAATACAAGGCTTTTATAATACCAGTTTTAGCAGTTATATTTTCCAATAGGTTATATTTTGCCATGTTGCAAATTGTCCTAGTGTTACTTGAATCATTTAAAAGTAAGCAAACAAAAATGACTTATGTGCCCAATATATTACTATTTATCCTCAAACCAGTTATTAGTTCATACAAGATGTAAAAGAAACTATTTTATTAAGCATATAACTGTAAAAAAATATTTAACATGATGCATCTTTTAATTAAAATGATTCTTAAATTATAAATATTAAAAACTTAGTAGTTTTTTGAACAATTTAGTGTTAAGAATGATGGCTTAAAAAAAGGTTATAAAGGAACACGTTTTAAAAAAAATTTTTAAGCAAGCAAAATATTTTGTCCACCGTACAGGCTCCCTGGTAAGTTGATTACCACATACTTTATAATTCGTGAAGAACTTCGTTTTGACGAGTCTACCACACTTTTCCTCTGCGACTTTTCTCGATTCCTCCGCTTTTCCGCTCGAAAAAGCCCTATAATTTGGCGATTTCTCGAGGTCTTAAGAAGTCACGACCAAAACTTTTTTTCGCTAAAGTTATTAGAAACTTTGTTAAAAATTAGTGTTGGAACGAAAGTTTGGTTTCGGTTTCGGTTTCGGCCAAAAATCAAGTTTCGGCGGCAGTTTCGGTTTCCACCAAAATTTGCCGAAATTTTTGCCGAAACCGAAACTGATTTCGGAAGTCCCTGGAACTAAAAGTGTAATAGTAATTTTAGTAATTATTATTTTTTTATAAGAGGTACCTAAAAGATAAAATTAAAATAAGTGGTTACAACAAAATTAATATACTATGTTTTCATTTCATGTCCTGCAGATGCAGAATAATGCAGAATAATGGGTAAAATGCACCAAATTTCAGTATTTTAAGGAATTTTATACTTGGCCACGTAAGTTTCGCTTTCGGTTTCGGTGTCGGCCGAAACTGAAGCCATGGCCGAATATTTGGTTTCGGTTTCGGCCGAAAAACCAGTTTCGGTCGGACTCTATTAAAAATGTAAATTTAAACTTGTCCGACAAAACTTTGTCCGACTTTTTTATGTCTACCGCTCGAAACATGCCTAAACGGCAGGGTAAAAAAAATTTTTGATAAAATTGATTGTAAATAATTTATAAAATAATATGCTAGGGTTGTCCGAAAAATTTCAAGCCGCATTTTTTCAGTCCGAGCTGGAAATGGGAATTTTGACGGTGTATAAAAACACGAAACAAAAGTATTTTTTAAGGGAAAAAATGTATTGTCCGACAAAAATATATCCTCTACACTCCTCCCCCCCTTAAAGGGTGACGTAATTTACGGATATGGATATGGACAACGTATTAAATAATTTTTTAATAATATGCGGACACTAAATTGTCGGACAGGTGTATCACTATTTTCTACAATAAATTTAAAAAAATTAAAAATTAGTTATGTGGTCAACGATTTTTTATACCCCGTCAAAATTCCTATTTCCAGCTGTCGGACTAAAAAAATGCGGCTTGAAATTTGTCGAACAAACATAAGATGCTATTTTATAAATTATTTACAATCAATTTTATCAAAAATTACCTATGTGGTGATCGATTTTCAATACCCTGTCATTTGGGCATGTTTCGAGCGGTTGACATGAAAAAGTCGGACAAATTTTATCGGACAAGTTCAAATTCACATTTTCAACAAAATTTCCAGTAACTATAGTTAAAAAAATAAGTTGTGGTCGTGACTTTTCAGAACCTTAGAAAATCGTCATAACATAGGGTTTTTTCGAGCAAAAAAGCGGAAGTTCCTTACGAATTATAAAGTATGTGGTAATCAACTTGCCAGGGGAGGCCTGTACTGTAGACTTATTGTAAAAGCTTTTAATTTAAATTCGTATGTTTTAATTTTTAAACTATGCCATAAGAGTGATACTGTATTTTTTTATATTAAAAATTGGTTTGTTGATTAAATTGTTAATTACTTAAAATGGTAATTTACAGATGTCCTTATAATTGCTTGCCATGCTAGTTTAAAAAAATGTTTGATGAAGATATATAAATATAAAATAGAATTAAGGAACCCAACTTATATTTACTTTTAGGCTTTTTAAGGTTAAAAGATCCTTCTATGGAAGTATTTGGCAATGCAGGTCTAAAAGATCAAGTAATTGCTCTAAAATATATACAAGATAATATAACGCAGTTTGGCGGGGATTCTAATAATGTTACTATTTTTGGCAATAGTGCAGGTGGTACTTCAGTCAGCTACCATATTCTGTCCCCTTTGTCAAAGTAAGTGCATTTACAGATTTTGTTATCTATGCCCTTTATGTACTTTCTAAGTAAACATAATTGATTAAACTGATAATAGCTTGACGAAACTAAATTATTACTAAATTTAATAAAACAAAACACTTTATATTTAAAAAAATCCACTTATATTTACAACGTCTACAACACTGTGTTCATACACAGAAAAAAACATATTATCAAATAGAGTACTTAGATATTTTTGTTTATATTTATTTAAATTGAGATTACCGATTCTTATTTGAAGAAAGACACCTTAAAAGAAATATTTCAAAATGATTAATAAAATTATTTCATATCCTCAGAATATATTTTCACTTTAAAAATACAGTCTAAAGCTAAGACTTTCAGATTTTGGTTTGAACTTCTATGTTCTTCAGTTTAAAATAACATATAATTTTACTTTGAATTTCAGTTACTTTTAAAATAAAAACTGGTCATTTACAATTAAAATGACATATCATTTAAAGAACGCGTCCTGTATGTTCAATTTAAAACATTTGGATTGCTCAATTTGAGAATATATTTGCAATATAATCTAAATATAAAATTTTTGAAATTCGGAAATTTTCATTTCTAGAAAGTCCACCTACGATGTACCCCGATTGACACCGGAAACTGGCGGTGCTTGGTTTGCCCGGTCATTCTTGTGATTATAGATCAAGGTGAAGGGTATAGCGAAATTTAATCGGACTGTTCTAGTCCCGTTGCACGTGTTTTTGTTTTGGGTGTTTGTACGATTAAATAATGGGAGTTGAAGACATTTTACAACAGTGGGGATGTGATAGTGTTATCCAAGCCTAGGTAAGTATTTACACCATTGTTTTATAAAACTGTTGTCCAAAAAACCAAGGGTCGATAGATCTCAATTGTCACCAAAACAGGCATTTTTATTTAAATAAACTTACCTATAGGAGCATACGCTTTTGTTTCGTAACTAAACATGTTTATATAAAATGTTAGATATTAACTGATTAAAAACACTACTAAGTACATTGTATAAACCATTAATATTGTTACAGGCTACAGAATATGAGTACAGAGTGTGATAAAATTCAGTATACCTAACAAACAATATATACATATACCTACCTACATGTCTAATAAATTGTATATTTTTAGGCATTATTTTTAAAATAAAAATTTCTTATTTAACTATTCAAAAAATCTTAAATGGAATTGAAAGGCATTGGCGCGCGTTACATTTTTTAAAACTTGCCAGGTAGGAATATGGGTAAATGAAATTGACTAAAGCTATTCTAAGCAAACTGCTTTTAGTTAAGTATATTATTTTAAAACTTTGACTCCCTGTAGCCTATAGGTACCCCAAACTGCACCTGTTTGAAAAAAATTCTTACAAATAAAATTTATAATAATAATACATATTATGTATCTTGCTTTCTATATATTGTATAAGCCTGAGTATCTTTACCTTTTTAGTTAAATGTTTAGGAGTACCTAGTAAAACCTAGTATACGATTTGAGAAACAGTTTTTTGAATTAATTATATTTAAAACACTTTGTACTTGTAGTTTGTCGCCCCTGTATGTATGTATAGGAGTTAATTTACTTTTAAATTAAATTTTAACATGCATTTTATTTATATTTTATTTTTATTTATCTGTATGTTGGTATAGAAATCTGATATACCCACCTATTTACTTATTACAGAAAAATGTGTTGCTTAATATTTTAATTTTAGCATTTCGAATGTTTATTTTATTTTTTTAGAAAATGTCAGAGGAAGACCAGTTGCCAGAGTTGTCCGAAGGCCTTCTTAAAAAACTAATCCCGTTGGTTGGGCCTCGAATGACTGTTCAAAGAAAAATAGCTGAACTGATTTTTATTTCGTTACGAAGTTGAGAACAAGACTGTTTCTTTTTCCAAGAAAGTAGAACTTAAAGTTAATTCTTCTATAATGAAAATTATATTTTGTTATTTAACAGATTTTTAAAAGCTTCAGCAAGATATTTTTTAATAAACGTTAAGATTTTTTACCTGTTGTTTTTTTGTAGTTGTCAGCTAAACCTGTTATAATTATAATGGACTTTTTTAACACAGCGAAAAAACTTTTAAAAAAATTGTATACCTATATTAATGTTAGCTAAACGTAATAATGGATTTTTATCATTTTTAAAAAAGTAACCGTATATTTTTCGTATTTCCAATTTTAATGAAAGTAACGTTGTTTAGGTCAACAGTGTTGAGGTCATATACAACATTATTTTACTAAAATTGACTGAATACGGAAAAAATCCGCTTCTCTTTAAATGTATTATACAGGGTGTAACAAATTCGAGTGTATGCATGGGGATCTTAAAAACCGTAAGAGATACGAGGTTGGTTAAATTAAGGTAAAGTTGCGCATTTACTTGCCCTACAAAATGCCGTTTAAAATGTGTAATTTTTCCAAATAGTTCCAGAGATATACGAAAAAAATAAAATTTTCAAAAATTGATCTTTTTTCTAACCTTATTTATTAACCGATTTTAAAATTAATAACACATTTACATAGCCACTTTATTTCCGCTAAATATTAGTGTTTTTGGATTTGCCATTCAACGTTTAATTTTATGACGACCATCATTAACTTTATTTTTTCTTGTGGACGCCATATTGGATTTTTTTTTAGTTTTGAGTTTCTTATTGAATGACCTATTCAACGATGTATCACACTTGCATATCAGATTTGTGGTTCGGTACTTAGCTCAAGAAGTAATGAGAGTGAAAGAGATCCTATATGGCGTACACAAGAAAAAATAAAGTTGATGATGGTCGTCAGAAAACGAAACGTTGAATGGAAATCCAAAAACACTAATATTTAGCGGAAATAAAGTGGCTATGTGAATGTGTTATTAATTTTAAAATCGGTTAATAAATAGGGTTAGAAAAAATAAAATACATTTTTCAAAATTTTGGTTTTTCCCGTATATCTTTGGAACTATTCGGAAATCTGACACATTTTAAACGGCATTTTGTTGGGCAAGTAAATGCGCAACTTTGCCTTAATTTAACCGACTTCGTATTCCATGGTTTCCAAAATCCCCATGGATACACTCGAATTTGTTACACCCTGTACATATTTTAGTTCTAAAAATGTCAGCATATTAAACCGAACATGTTAAAATTATTAAATTAAATAGTTAATATTTTCATTTTAATATTACAATATCACTAAATAAAACAAAACCTACTTATACCAAAGATTTGCTATAATAAAACCAAAATTTAAATATTTAATTTGAGTATATCATATTCTTAGAAATACAAATTGTAGGCTCAGATTTAAAGTACGATATTTTATTTTAAATAGGGCGTAATTTTGCTTTGAGAAGTTGTGTTTTATTTTAAACATACTAACATTTCCGAATTAACTTTTCAGATTCGGTAGAATCTTCAATATAACAAAATCATATATTTATTTCTAAAGAAACTTTCGACTTATGCTGAGCTACTGATATCTTCATTCTAAATCTTTATAGTAACAATTTGATTCAATTGCATGCATAAAAATAAATCTTTCATATGTTACAAATAACGATGTGTATATTTAATTTAAATAAATTTAAATGAAGATTTTAAATTCTCAAATTAAAACAATATAGTCTTGGGGATATACAAAGCTAAGATAACCTTAAACTAATATTATTATGCTTAAATTTAGTATATTCTTTTTTCCGTGTAAAGTAATGGATAAATTCGATTAAAATTCACGTATTATGTTCTGTAAAAATCGCTCTGTCACGTCAATTTTTATTTTCGATTGCGCATCTTTTGACATAAAATGTATGTATGTATATCATTTATGTTTTTTTATATCGCACACCCTGTATATTTTTCTAAACTGGGATTTTGCACGTTACGCTGATTACAAAAAACAATGCTTTAAAATTTTGATTCATTTTAACTAAAATGATACGAAATGGTAAGTAACAAAGAAACAAGCAAAAAAATAGTTAAATATTTAAAAAAAAACGTGCTCTAACACTTATTGACAAAGCTAACAATTAAACTGGTGTTTACTTACTGGTACCTATACATTGCTTAAAAAAAACAAATCAAATTCACAATGGAGATGGAACAAAATTCTGCTCTACCTTTCTCGACGTTTTAGTCAAACGAAATAATGGACATATACAAACCTGGTAAACAGATAACCTACTCACACTGGACAATATTTACACCAGAATTTCAATCACTCAAACGATACAAAACGTACATACGTATTCTATATAACCGTGCAGTGACCTTAATAAGTAATAGAACTGGGGATCTCAAGCAAAATGGCTGCAGTGAGAGATTGGTTAAGGAAACAATCGATAAATATTAAGATAAGACAAAAAACTCTAATTTGAACAAGACTTCACAGGACCAAATATTTATGACTATTCCGTATATTAAAGGAACTTAGGAATAGATCCGCAGAATAGCGAATAGGTATAATATTAAAACATCATTTAAATCCCAAACCACTCCAAGAAGTATTCTTACCAAGACGAGACCGGACAACAATATTTCAAAAAATGACTGTATTTACCAAATTCCATGTGAATGTGGTGAAGTATACATCGGGGAAACAAAAAGACCACTAGAAATTAGAGTTAAAGAACACACAAAACATACGGAATGAGGTGAAACGTCGAAATCAGGGATGGTCAAAACAACACCGTATACAATGGTCGGAAGCAAAAACTATTCATAAAGAAAACCACTGGAAGAAAAGGAACTTTAAAGAAGCTGTAATAATTGCAAAAAACCAAAATGTATTTAGCAAACCTAGTGTAGACATATTCCGAATATCTGGCTATCGTTGCTGAACCGTAATAAGTCGGTCAAGCTTCGGTGAACAACGGATAATATATAAGGTCGTAGCTTTTAAGAATAGTTTTAGTTATCACTTAAAAACGGTTGGAGATACATCACTAACCGAGACGTTGTGTATCAATTAACAAATAAAGACAATGGAAGTCCAAGATTTTAGTGTTTAGGGTGTGCCGTTTAAAAAAAAACATAAATGATATCATATCCATAGGCGTGCGCAGGGTAAAGCTGGTGTGGGTGCCGAGATAAAAAAATAATAATAATAATATATTGGTATACTGAAGCCAGTTTTCTAACATTTCTGATACTGCTTGTCGAGCTTGTCGACAGCAACCCGAAACACTAATGCACTTATTGTCAGCTTGTCGAGTGCATGCTGTAAGTGGTTACATCCACCGGCATAACGATGCGCTTCGGGTACTTTATTATCACCTCAGACATTATTACGGCATTGACGAAACAGCAATTCTGCCATTTGCTCCCGGCGATATCGAGGCAGTAGTGGAAAATGACAACTGTCGCATATATTGGAATTTTGCATTCCCAACTACGCATCAAATTCGCGCCAATAAACCTGATATCGTTCTCCTTGATAAAAGGAATAACTCTATGTATGTGATTGAGTTCTCCGCCCCAGCGGAAACTAACATCGATATAAAGGAACGGGAGAAACGAGCAAAATATCAGGATCTACTTGACGAACTTCCGAGGCTCTATCCGGAGTATAACCTGCGATTGGTTGTCCTTATTGTCGGCGTTTTGGGGGACATAAAGGAAAATGTGTTGGGGGAGCTGAAGTGTATTCCCGCATGTCAAAATTCACCCGAACAACTGGTGATGAAAATGCAGAAATCTGTTGTCCTTGGGTCCCTTCGTTTACTGAGGCAAATTAATTTGGCCGAAGATCAATGACCGAGCGGACGCAGATGGTCTTCGATACGATGGCCTTCCGCATGACGCCCTATGGGGTCGGAGCCATAGGGATGCGTCATGTCGTATCTTTCTAGATAAAAATAATAATAATAATGAAGTGAATAAAACTGTATAACAATATATCGATATTAATACATTGTTATTAATAAAATTAATTAATAATAAATTAATAAGAATAAAATCTTAGGATGTTTGGTAAATATTTATGAAATAATAACAAACCGAGTACATTATACATTATTTATTATAAAATCATTCTTCTTTCATAAGGTACAATTTTTTAAATTCGTTTATCACAGTACTTATATCAATATTTGCGGCTAATTCCTGTTCCACAAATGGAACCAGGAATTTTCTAAACTACTTGGCGCATTGTGGTCTTAATTTTGATTTACCATACTCATTTTCGAAGGTGCGTTCGCGTGTAATTTTTAAATCAACCTTATCAAATAATAATTTTCATATTTTAAATACAGTAATCTTTTTAGACTAGTGAGGTTCCACGGCACCGGCATAACATGCCCTCGGCCTATGATCATATCTTCCTTTTGGATTACCCTGTATACATAGAATTTATGTCAAAAAATCCGTTACCAAAAATAAAAATCGACGTGTCAGTGCGATTTTCAAAAAACAGAATACATGAATTTTAATCGAATTTATTCGTTACTTTATGAACACCGTGTATAGGTTTCACTAAGATAGTAGCTTTTTAGACCAGTAAATTACACTAAATTAAATTACTGATAATAACAATACGAAATAAGGCTTTTAAATAAAAATATTTTTTTACAGAATATGACAATCTAATGTAAAGAAAAACTGGCAAAAATTGACGAAAAGTTTTAAAATTTAAAAAATAATATCTGACAAATTTTATTGAAAATACTTTTGGCGACGATTATTTTCAGTGGCAGCTCCGGGATTTTCAAAGTATGTTATCTAACATCAAGTATATACCAGATACTATTGGCCTCAAATGGAATACTTTGGTAAAAAAAAACAATTTCAAAAATGTTGTTTTTTTTGTAGAAAAATATAAGTTTTGAAAGCTAAACCTCTATTTGTATTTTTTTCAGAAATTTGATTAAATTTTATCGACAATCCCAAATTTTGCAAAAATCTCTATGTTTTGCTAAAAACCATAACCAGTTAAATTTTTTTCGCTTAACAAATTTCAAAGCTAACCTTTTAGATGCCTCTAGTTTCAGAAAAAAATGCGGATATTTTTGCGAAATATTTAATTTGACAATAAAATTTGATCAAATTCAGAAAATAAATACAAATAAAGAATTTGCTTTTAAAAGTCTTTTTTTTTTCGCAAAATCCAACGTGTCCTCATTAGGGCAATAGCATCTGGTATATATTCTAGAACTATTACTGCTTATTTTAAAGATTTTGACGTCAGCTTTTAATTGTGAAGCAAAAATCTGCACCTATCTTGCCTAAAAAAAAGAATAGCAGACAAAAATTTACAAAAAAGTTCCATTTTCTGTTTTCTTTAAATTTACTTTTGCCTTTATTTGCAATATTTGTATTAAACTTTAAAATATTTTATTTTAATGGGATATTTTAATTTTATTATTCATAAAAAAGCAGTCTATATGGTTAGATGCATAGATTTTGAGATAATTTATTTATTTTTAATAATGACAAATCTACCTCGTCCTAGAGAACAGAAGCCTAAATTTATTAGCACTACTGTACTTGTTTCAATTTAAGCACCCAAAAATCATAATAATTAATCATAAAATCGCTTTTACGAATTTGTTCTTGTTCAAAGTAGTAGTCAACAGCCTATGAATGAATAAAAATTTCATAATTATTTGACATTTTAAAATTTTAATTGATAACTTCTTTTTTGTACTTTCAGAGGTTTATTTCACAAAGCAATTATTCAAAGTGGTTCTGCACTAAAAGGCTGGGATGAATGTGTACATGATCCGATAGAAATAGCACGAATTGTCGATCAAACTGTTACAACAGAAAAACAGGCACTAAGTATATTTATGAATTTACCCTTTGAAAAACTTTATGAAGTTCAAGAAAAATATATAAAGGTATGCATTTATTTATTTATTTATTTTTTTTTGTAAAACTAAAAGCTTATTTTTTCACTTACTAACCTTTCACTTGCTAGTCTTCCATTTCAGCCCAGAAAAACTCCATGCTTTTCTAAAATATTGTACTATGTTTTATTAAATTTGGTTTGTTAGATTTAACATATCATCATTTTATAATTCTCTTTCGTTTGAAAAATTAAATAACTTTGCTAATTGGATAAAGTCCAGAATATACTACTTAGACATTTGTTTTTTTTTACATAAACTAAAGATTTTAAGCAACCTGAAGGTTTTTTTCTATAGCCACAAGTACGAAATTTTCTTCTAAATTTTTATAAAACAATAGAAATCCAAATTTAAAAAGTAAATTTACCAAATAATCGTGACAACACCCCTTAATAAATTTAAATCATTTTTAAAAATTCCTTTCCCAATCTAAAAATAACTAAAACAAACAAAACAAGTCGCGTTAAGCTCCAGAGGAGCTGGCGGCATGCTTCGTGCAGTCACTACGTCACTACCAGCAGCTCCGCTCGCAAAGAAACAACCAATGAAATGGGTCGTACGGCAGGTCCCGGAGGTGATAAGGCGCAACGAATTTTCGTCTGTACAGCTGTGTGTTTGGGGGACCATGGCTGAAAAGTTCTTTAATTTTATTACGTTAAGAACGTAAAACATTTCTATAGCATTTTCGGGAAATTCACTAAAATGTTTCTATCTTAATATTTGATGGACTGTTAGTTTCCATGGTAGTATAAACTACTCTCTCCGTGGTAGAGCAAGGAATTTAGCTATCTCATCTTTCTGTCTCGTACAAAAGTGTACATTTCTTACCAAAGTAAATCTACCCAAATATTGCTCTGTGTCGAATATAATTTGGCATATCTACGTAAGATGAAAGGTTAAGCAAGGTGTGCACAAGTTGACTGTAAAGAACTGTGCCAGGGCGGGAGTTAGCGGCAGTGGTGATTAGAGAAGAAGTGATTAGTGAAATAGAAACTGCAAGAAAAAGTAAATAGCTAAACTCATGAATAAGAAAGTTCGTCAATAATTAATACCGGGTGTAAAAACTGTAAATCATTTCTAACTTTGACTTTAAACCTTTTTACTTTTAAAGTGATAAAAAACCATCACAAATTGTGTAGTAACGTCGATAGACTTACGCCTCATAGACTCCGGAAGGCGTTTCGGTTTTTCAGTGAAATTTAAATACATGTCTTGCTAATTTAAAGTAAATTTCTTGTCGATTTTTAATTAATTTTGTAGTTGTTTTTTACATTTTTTATAAATTAAGCTTTAATAAATTTGTGGACAGCTGATATTGTAACTTGATGATAAGTAACGTTTAATTTTTCTAACCTCTTCACAAATGTATTGGGGCTGTCAGTGCCTAGTGAAAAAGTAATTTCAAACCTTTCTTGTGTCATGAATATTGTTAAAGGTAAACAAAAATTTAAATTATTAGTCAAGGGCAAATTTTATTTTGAAATTGTTGAATTTGTCCATATTGGCGTATCGCAAAAATTTGTAGTGTAGTAATTTGTAAAATTTATTTTATTAAACTTGTGTCTATTTAGCAATAGTCATTCTACCGGGCGTCCAAACCCTAAGTTTACACCTATTAGGTTTGTAGTTTATATTTGGCCGATAGCAGAGTTTGTCTGTAACTGCTTATGGTGTGAAGGCGTACCGATTTACGTTTTCCATTAAATAGTTAATCGACGAAATCGCTACTTGATGGAAATCCATTTTAATTTTTAAAAATAAAACACTTAAAGTGATATTTTCACTGTTTTTATTGGTATACTATACGACATATGTTTCGCTATACTATAGCTCTCGAGTATTGTATGAACTGATACAAATATAAAATAAAGTAAAGAAACGGACTGCAACCTAAATCTACCTAAGTTTTACAATCTAATTACCATAACTGTTGGTCGGGGTGTTGTTATAAAATTTAATAAAGGCGACGGGTTTGTTTCTAATTGACCATTAGGTAGATTTAGGTTGCAGTCCGTTTCTTTACTTTATTTTTATATTTGTATCAGTTCATACAATACCCGAGGAAGCTATAGTATAGCGAAACATATGTCGTATAGTATACCATTAAAACCACTGGAAATATCACTTTAAGTGTTTTATTTAAAAAAAAAATTCCATTAAATAATAAATTTCGGAGCATTTTAAAAAAAATTGTTTAAACATTAATTGTTTAAACGCTTGTCAGCTTTGACTGTATGCTTGTATCTTGGCAATCAATTGACCGATTAACAATTTTAACATATTAAAAGAAGCGCCGTTCTGAGTATTATAGAATTATTCGTTAGAATTTAATTTGTAAAGATCTTTAGTTTCTTTATAAACAAAAAAAATATTTAAACCTTAAATAATAAGGATGCGTAATTATCCGATTTCTATTTTAAAATTGTTTTAAACTTGGGGTCTCCAGTGTATGCATTAAAAAATACCATTCCAGTCCCATTTTTAATTTGTAAATTTGTCCATATTTTAAACTACACTGGGTAACAAAAATATTGTGCAAAACCAATCAAAGCAATTTTAGCAAAATTTGGCACTATATCATCGATTATAGCATTAGGTTTGTTGATTGAATATGGTGATCCACAGAAAACCTTTTTTTGTTTTTTGCTATTTTGCAACAAGCGTAATGTAATTTGCGATTTCTAACCAATCCTTTCGTTTATATGTTTTTACGTTTGTGTGTTTGTTTGTCCAGGGATTTCTTTAAAACATATTAATTTAATTTTGACCATTTTTTTTTATTGACTTACATTTACTTCAACGTAGGAAACAGTACAGGTTTCATTGAAATTGGTTTAGTACCTTTTATGATAAAAACTAATACGTGTGTGTGTAACGGCCTGGCTTATTAATACGAGCTAGGGGTGTGGTGTCAAAGGGAAGATATCTCAAAACTTGGTCAAATTGTAGTGTATGCAAAAAAATTATTAACGAAATATTTAGATATTTACAACATAACCATTACTACTTATTACAAAGAAATATTTAACACTCAAAATGATAAAACAAAATGTTTTTGCGTACACACTAAAATAATCACAAAAACAAAATTAAAAGTGGGTACGCAACAAATAAGGGGCCAACAATTTTAATAAGGTAAGTGCCAGCACTTACCTTATTAAATTTTTAAGCATTAGATGTAAATATAGGGAATATGCATTCCATATAGGTTTTTGACAAAATTATTTGTAAAAAGACTGTAGGCATATTAGCGGAGAAATCACTTACTTGTCAGCGCCAATCAGATTTTACAAATATGTAACCAGGTGACCAGTTGAAAACCGGTCAGCTGACTAAATGATAATACCTGATTGGCGCTGATTTCTTTGACAAAAAACATGTATGCCTTAAATATCACTTAATTATTTTCCAGATTTTAATAAATTTTAAATGTACAGATTAGATCTTGTTTTTAAAATATATCTAAAATGTATAACAGGTTGACAATCGTTGAAGCAAAATGAATATTTACGTGGTTAACGTTATATTTTAATTTAAACATTTTTTTAACTTAT
Organism: Listronotus oregonensis; assembly: GCA_019359885.1. Lineage (NCBI taxonomy): Eukaryota > Metazoa > Arthropoda > Insecta > Coleoptera > Curculionidae > Listronotus > Listronotus oregonensis. The sequence continues at coordinate 60,490 of JAHBCN010002324.1, forward strand.
TTTAAAATAAAATAATTTTTAACCTTTAAAAAAATCAGTTTGTGATTTCTCTGACAAAAAACCATGTATCGCTTAAATATTACTTAATTATTTTCCAGATTTTAATAAATTTTAAATGTACAGATTAGCTCTTATGTTTTAAAACACAACTAAAATTTATAACAAGCTGACAATCGTTGACGCAGAATAAATATTTAGGTGGTTAACATTATAATTTAATTAGAAAAAATATTTAACCCATTGTAAATTAAAATAACATTACTCACCTTTAAACAAAAATCAAAGTTAAAACATCTTTTTTTTAATTTAAGGAAAAAGAAATAGGAACTATAAATAAACAATTTGGACCTGTAATTGAGCATTAAAAAGCAAAAATCCTTTTATAATTAAAAATCCTATTGAAATAGTGACATCTGGACAATATAATCATGTCCCTATAATAACAGGTAAGTAGTTCTTTTTTTGTTTTTTATTTTATAGTAACTCATTTTCTAGTTTATTTTATTATCACTTTTGTTTCTTTTAAATTATTATACCTTATAAGGTCTTTGACCAGGCCTTAAATAATGCACTCCTAAGAATCAGCTACATGTTGGCTTATAACTCCAGTATTTGTAATTTGCGGTCCCCCCCGTCTCGGAATGGGTTTTTTCGTAGCAAAAAAGGTTACGCTTGGAAATGCGTTGAACTTGCAGATGGCCTCTTGCACCTGCCAGTTTAACCCGCACATTCCGGGGGTCTAGGAAATTTATTTATGTATAGATGAAAAATTTTTTGCAGCCCTGGTTAACGGCATTAGAATTGTTCGGTTAAACTGCTTTAAAAATGTACGACTCAATGTTGACGGCTCGTCCCTATCCCCTTCGATATCAGTTCGCGAAAACGCGACCGCAGAATTGGCGTAATCAAATTCGTCTTTTTCCCCGGGCCAACCCTTTTAAAATTTGCCGACGTGGCCCACGACAATTTTATAAATCCAGAGTTATGCTTAGCTTACACCAACCCTATTTCTTTTTCTTATCGTCTTTTGTCCATAATAAAATTTATTAGGTTTTTTTCTATTTCTAAGACTTTAAAAACTGGCGTTTTGCCAAAAAAGATTAATGATTAATTTAGTAGTTATTTACGTAATAAAAATAATTTTAGGTGAGCGTCATTCTGTATAATTTTTTATTTATTCTCTTTTCCTAGTTCATACCCACGTTATATTTTTTTAGTAATGCCATAACCTTTAAATACATTTTTAATAATTATTTTAGTCTGTAAAGTCACATATTTAATTATTAAACTATGTACAAATAAATTAAACATTATTTGGTAAACTCTTGTGGCCTGTACTCCAATTTGTGAGAGTGTCAAAGAAAGAGAAATTAAAATCCTTCTTTACGTTAAAATACTTGTTTGCTTTTTGTGTCGTACCTCGGGGTGAAACTCTAAAAATGCCTCTGTTACTGTTAAGTAGTTACATTAGCTCCCTAGTCAGTTATATCGACATTGTCACAGCATGCTTTTACTGCTTTGATGTATATTTTTTATATAATATTTTACTTTTGTTATAATAGGTTATTGGTTTTTGCAACTGTATAAAATTTTTAGAAAGTTTTTTTACCAATACTCTTTAAGCCCGTATAAAATTTAATAATAAATTTAATAGTTATGGTTTTAATGTAAATTAAGTTACAAATCTATTTATACAGATGGCTTTTGTTTAATGTTAAAGTTTCTAAACTGCTTAAACGTGATCCAAAACCAGCAATGAAAAAACACAAATATATTAAGCATAAAGAAAACTAAACAGACCAAAAAATACCTCTACGGAAATTATTAGTTGTATAATGTATATTCCGCAGCAACAAACCTTAGTGTAGATTAATGTACGGGATGCTTGTAACAAGAGCCTAAACATTCTGCTCTCCTAATATTCTTAAATAAAGAACTTTAAGTTCTGCTGCAGATATTTCTTTTATAATAAGAATTATCAATAATAAAAAATGTAGGCTTATTATTAAGTACTTTAGTATTAAAAAATGTAATTTTTATATGTATGATATTTAAAAATCAAAAAAGTTCTACCAATCTTAAACGATACTTTTATTTATACTTTAAAACTATGGATTTCTTTGTTCCCATATTACTTTAATCAAGAAAAACTATCGTTAAAACATTAAAATATTTAAACTGACTTTCTTTTAATATTGGTAAAATGAGCTATGTAGTTTGCACTGGATGTAACATAAAGGTTGGAAAGTGGCGTCCTAAGTAAAGAATAAAAAAAAAATATGTAGTTTTGCTCTTCAAATATTAGTTTCTATGTTACAGGGTGTTAAGAAAAATAAAAATCGTTTTAAAAACTAAAAGGTAATAACACGAAATTTTAGCCAGAACCTAATTTGGTAGTACCCTAGTATCAGTAAAAAAATACTTTGTAGTTTTCTTAGTAGTGTGGGAACGGATATTACCGTAGGTTTTTATTATGTGGTACGCCACTGGTATTTTTTTTAATTTTCCTAAATTTAATTTCTTATATTAAAAAAATTGTCTCTTTAGTTTTCTTTGTGTATAAGCATTATCGAGTATGTTTGACCCATTTTTATTATTAAGTGTGGCATGGAAATTTTAAAAAGATTCTTAGGTGTTTAAAAAAGAACATTTCTAAATAATGCTAAAAATGTTGTTCCTCTCATGCAATAATACCAAGCGAATTTGCCGACGTCTCATTTTAACTCTTTGACGAACTTTGCACTTCAGGAATTTTATCAGAATAAACTGTTTTAAGCGCCTCCATAAATATTAAAAAAGGCGGTAGGTGTTATTTATAATATTCGGTAAAATATATTATAGCGCCGTAAAGCCCAATTAAATAGTACATTGTACCAAGCATGAAATAGGCTATTTAGTATTATTGTTTTAATTGGTCTATTAGGGTGCTAATAATAGTAATCTGTGGTTTCCACCAAAATTTTTGATGGGAAAACTGCGCATTTTTTGGACTTTTTTCAGTTTTTTCGATATATCGCGAAAACTAATAGTCCAATCGATTTTTTATTTTGTACTGTAGAGCATTAAATTTCCTACATTTTTTTACTAACCAAAGTCCCGCCTAGCTCTAACAGCAAGCGAGCTACCACCCGTCAAAAATTGACTATTTTTGCCAACATTGCAATAATAATTTTAAATTTTTGTAGGCACCCACCATGCGTGGAAATACTGGGACAAAAATTTAATTTTAAATAGTGTGTACTAAATGTACAATATTTCATAAAGATATCGAAGAGTGATAGGAAAATTAATCTGAAAAAAAATTTAACACCCTGTAGTTTAGAAATTAAAAAGTGTTGGATATATGTTTATATTACCTTTTCTTCTTAGAATCACACAAGGACTCATATCATACATTATCGGCCCTCAATTAATAAACATTCTTTATGTATAGGGAGTAAAAAATAAGTTATGTCAATAACTATAATTTTTGACTATAAAATAAAAACAGAATAAAATTCAACAAAGAGCACTTGCACTTAGTTAAAAAAAAACAATTATAGGAATTGGTTTTTAACATATTCAAAAAGTGGTATAATACACCTAATAATAAAGTTAATTTCAAAATATTTCCCAAAATTCATTAAATCATAAATCTTTAATAATTATATTTTATGGAAAATATTAAGCAAAAGCTAGTTGTGCAGCTCATTATATTTTTTGAAATCTTGCGTCACCCATCCCGCAAAAATTACTCCTTATACAAAATTTGGTTTTTGGTAGCTAATTTCATAAAAGAATAAATAATTCTTACAGTTCCTGGTGCAAACGGTCATAAATAAAACCTAACCGTTTTTTATTGAAATCAAAAATAATAGAAAGTCTAGAAATGTTTTTCTTTCAAAACAAAACATGAAAACTTATTAAAAAAAAAGAACCCAGACGATTGAAGATAATACCAAGGAAAACGGCTTCGTAATTTTTTCCCATTACACTCGCGAAAGCTTATGCATAAGTCCTGTACCTATAACATCCAGAACGACTAAATTTCCTAAAATAGTACAAGAAGTCTGCGAAATAACGACTCCATCATCGACAAAGTCACAGATAAGAAAACGATGGTTTTACTTAAGTTTAATATTTAATACTTTAAAAATACGCAATAGAGCAAAACAGATTCAAAATTTGCGACTCAAACAAAAAGCCACTAAAGAAAATATTTTATCTAGTTTATTTAAAGATAAAAGTGTTAGTGTAAAAGCTTTTGTTAACATGCAATTATGCATGCAAGCTGTTATATTTTTTTAAGAAATAAGCTATTTTTTGTCTACCGTCTGTGCGTACAATTCAGTCATGGTTAAAAGTAATTAACTTAAAAACAGGTCTTGAAAACACATTAACCAAAAAGCTTGCTATGAAAGTAAAAACAATGGGTAAAAAAAACGCGTGTGTGCAGTACTATTTCATGAAATTATGCTAAAACCTGAGTTAGACTACAATAAAGCTAATGATTGTATTGGAGGTTACGAAGATATGGGATTTCTTGGTCGCAATAGCTCTATTGCGAATACTACTCTAGTTTTTTACACAAGAGTCATATTTGGAAATTGGAAAATTCCCTTGTGTTATTTTTGGTTATACAAACAATATTATTTAAAATCAACGTTAATTATGCACACACAACAAATTAAAATCAATATTTACATTTTTTTACTGTTCGAAAGTATAACAAGCTTTTTTAGCTTCTTTAATCACAGTGCTGAAACTAAATATCGGATTAGTTTCCACAATATTTATTTAAATTATACGAAAAATACATTAAACACTCTTCAACAGTTAGACGTTTGTCTTGGCTTTTTAATAAGCCCTAATGAGCAAAAAAAGGGAAGGGTGTTCACTTTATTTTTACTGGATATTGCATTCCTTCAAAAGGAAGAGTTAAAATAAAAATCTATATTTTATGACCCTATTATATTGGGGACCGCAATAAAACTTTATAGAGGGCAATGCGAAATCCACAGCCTATATAAGCTGTGCTAAAACTCCCATTTAAGCGGGCTGGGTGTTTATGATGAAAAAATTTCGAATCCAAAATGTCGAGTTGCCTGATTTCCCAATAAGTCGAGGACTGAAAACTAAGGCAAAGGTGTAAAGGGGTGAGTGGGGTGGTCTAAAGAAAGAGATGGGCATAGTGCACGCTTTTTAACACGGGTATTGCGTATCTTTCCACTTCTCAATCAATGTCGTAACACTGTGCGTCCTCCCTCCCTTCTACCTACGCCCCTTCCTCCTTCACTCCTCCACTCTAAAGACCAGCTAGAGTTTTTAAGTTAATCATTTTCAACCAGAATTAATTTTATGATTCTTATAATACTTTGGACGACTTATAATGAAATATAAAGGAGTTAATACGAGGATTTGGCGTTTTTGCAATGTTGGCAAAAATAGACAATTTGTGACGGGCTATAGCTTGTTGTTTGAGTTAGATGGAATATTATTTAGTAAAAATTGTAGGAAATTTAATGCTCTTTAAAAAAGTACCAAATTAAAAAATCGATAGGACTATTAGTTTCCAAGCGATATCGAAAAAACTGAAAAAAGTCCAAAAAATTCGTGGTTTTTGGGCTGCCAATCAAAAATTTTGGTGAGAAACCACTGATTACTGTTATTAGAAGCCTAATAGAACAATTAAAACAATAAAACTAAATAGCCTATATTATGCTTACTTGGGCCCTATGTTGAATGGCAATTTAATTGTAGTAACAAACTTGTCGAAAATGAAATCAAGCCGAAACGGGATCCGTTAAAAATAACATTTGTCTCTTTAAGTTGATTCTAGTGTAGAAAATCATTTACTTATGTGAACTGATAATTTGGAATTTAGCTGCTTTGTCCGTTATCCGTTTCATGTAAGGCTTGGATATTCATGCAGTAGAAAACGTGCACCCAACTAAAATTATGTGTGCGAATTTTGCGTTTTTTTATATTTTATAATTGTCGGAACAATATACATTATTTTTCTTAATGAATAAGTCAGAGTAAGGTACTTTTCATCGCTAATAGCAATGACTCTTTTCTTTGCAAAACAAATCTTCTTAATGCTTGACAATATCATGATATTGCTGCCAACTGATTTGCCAGATGCGTTCTACACTTTTTTGTCTTCAATATTTCGGTCTATTATTGCTTAATTTCCTTAAATCTGTGTTCCTATAAATGCGTTATTTACATTCTAGTTTTCTTATTCAATACTACATTTAGCGCTCCTTACCAATTTATTTACCTTTTTTGGAATAAAAATCCTGTGTCTTTCAGGAACTAAAGTACTTGCTCACATATAGTTATTGTGCAACAAATAGTACCGAATCAAATGTTTTGAGTTTTATAAACGTTAATCACTTTTAATTTAGGTTTAAATCTTATTAAATCGTAAATATTTTTACAAAGTTCTTAATTATCATCCATTTTAAAGTAGATTATTATTTATTAAACTCTAAGTTAAACTGAATTGTTAAAATAGTAAAGACAGACCATTAAAGTTTTTTTTTTATCTTGAAACATTCCACGAAGGTTGATGCTAAGTACTAACGTACCGTGGGTGTCTTAAGTGTGGTGAGAGGGAGTTTGTTCACACGGGACTTTAATTTTTGGAGATTGGAAGGAAAAGGAAAAACTTCGGCCGGCAGCAGGTTCCATAGTCTTGACACTCTAGGGATGAAGGAACGAAGAAAGCGGGAAGTTCGGGGCCTCCCTAACTGAACTATAAAAGGATGCATAAAAGTTGCACTACGTGTTGCTCTGTTGGGAGCTGCCAGAGAAGGAATTATACTGGCCAATTCCTCTGAGCAGAAGCCGTGAAAATACCTATAGAAGAGCAACAGATCCCCTACAGCTCGACGGTGGGCAAGAAGAGAAATCCTTTTTGTGAGCGTTAGATCATTATTAAGACGAACGGCTTTTCTTTGAATGAAGTCCAGAATGCTAAGTGTTGTAGGAGACGCGATTCCCCAGACATGAGAACAATATTCTAAAGAGGGTCTGATTTGGGATACATACAGAGTGTACAGATTGGAAAAAAGGAAATATTTTCTGACTCGGAAGAGGAATACAAGCTTTTTTGAAGCTGCCGAGGCTATGGATGAAATGTGTTTGTGCCAGTTGAGGTTATTCTTAAAAGTAACGCCGACAGGTTTAAACAACTCTTTGTTCTGCAGAACTTGGCCTGTATTTTAACTTCTGAATATTTATCAATAAAAATACATGTTTAGCCTAACTATTTATATCACGCCAACCAGGTTTAGTTGGTTAAAAGGGTTAACTTAGATAATGTTTAAATAATGAACATTCTTTAGCCACCCACTAATACTTTGTACTTCATTTTCTTGTAGGATATAATAATATGGAAGGCATGCTCTTTGACTACTATAAAATAATTAATCCGAAAAGAGCTATGAGCGTCGATTCAGCGATTCCGTATTTTTTTAATTTAGAAAAAGGATCCGCCGAAAGAACACGCTTAGAAGAAAAAATAAAGGAATTTTATTTTAAGAACCACGACGATTATGATAAAAATCTCAGAGATGTAAGTAATAAGTTTACCTTTTTTTTAAATTAAAAAAATATTAGTCCAAAACTTAAAAAAAAAGAGAAGGATTACCAACAAAACCTTTGAATTTTTGATCATTAAGTATTTGCCAATTCTTGGTTTTAAAAATTATGTACTGTATTTTTAAAAGCTGTCTTAATAAAGATTGGTTTATGCTGTTTTAAATACAAAATATGTTCCCTGCGCTTGTTTAATAGTGTATTCAACAAATTATTGTTTTTAAAATGTATGTCTCTTTTTATAAATTATTTTTCTAACTTTTCATTTTTTTAATAGCAATTTAGAAAGGTATTTATCATAGATAACGTAACTTTAGATATGTAATCGCTAATCGCATTCATGGCAAGTTTACGCTAGCGCGAACTAATCAAACAATAAGGTTATTCAACATGCGTATTTGAAATAAAGGACAGTGCCGGACAAATTTCTATAAAATTAATTTATATTCATTAAATATATTCATTAAATATATTTTTTCTAATTTTGACATTTAACATGACACTTTTTAAACTCGTTGACGTTGTCAATTATTTTTTTGTATCTTGTTTTCATAACTAGTTACAAAAAGTAAAATTTTTCGCAACTGGTGATAAAAAGTAAGATATTTGACAACGTCAATAAGTTAAAAAAAATATTCTTTGAACTTGATTTAAAAAGAACTATATCACATTCAAAATAAGAACAAATATCGTGTAAAACGTGTTGGGAAACACTACTTTTCATAACTTACATTCTTTACATTTTTGCTCTGCTCGGTACGAAAAATAATGCTTTTCTCAAGTGGTTGCACAAATAACTCATTTTTCTATATTTAGATACTATTTTTTTTATTTTGCGTTTCTATACATATATAAATTATGTTAGGTAGTAATATAAACAATAGAGGTGAAAAAAATAGGGGCTATTAAAAGATAGGGTTTATTTCATGACCCAGTCTTTGAACCGCCGTGAAACGGTTTTAAAACTGTTAAAATCGATTAAACGCATAAGTGTCTATTTTACATGGTTTTATGTCAGATCAAAAACGACGACAAAGTTTAAACGCTTTCTGTATATTTAAAGGGTTCTGCTTTGTTTGGAGATTAGTTAAGGGATCGTGTAATACACTGTCACCTATCGGTTAGGAATGGGTTTATTTGACTGGACTTGCATATGGCCGTACAATAATCGTTTTTTGTGAGATTGGAACAAACTTATAAACAGAAGGGAAAAATGTTGGTACAAATAACGTTAACTTTTTTCCTGCTTAGACTTATGTGTTCGATACCGATAATAAGATATTGTAAACATCTTAAATGTATTTTTATACTACTATTTTTTATGAACAAAAGTAATGTATAAATGCTACCACTAAATACAGAACAAGTTTATAAATGAGTAAAACTTGTTTAGAATCCATAATTATATAAAAATTGTATCACAAGCGACCAGTACAGAACTGGCCGGCGACAACCGTGGAATTAAAATCGGTCTGCTAGTCCGTTCTGCGCATAATTTAAGACCCTAAGCGATGACTACCGCCACAGCGCACGGACACATTTTTTCGCCCATAAAATCTAACTTTTGAACTGCGCGATACCCTTTGCGGGTCTATATGAAGGTTAGTGGTAATTATACATTGTTTTAATTTTTGATGAAATTACGTGTACAATGTGCCGTTAAATAGAAAATAATTTACTTAAATGGAAAAGTTAAACAATGATACGATACATTCTTAAAAGTTAAATTGGGTTCCATAATTCTAGGAAATATAGATGTACCCTAAAGCTTAAATTATTTACTTTAAAACAATGACGCGGATAAACAATTAAAATTGGGTTTCTACAAATAGCTAAACTCTGGTATTAAATCCAAAAAGTATAACTTTAATTATTTGATGTATTTGGTAAAATAATGTAGTGTAAAAACTTAGATTTGTTTAATAAATTATTCTTTACCCAAAGATCTTTATTAGGGTTATTATAACAAAAGTGACGTAGGTACGTAATAATTATATAACCGAATTTTGATTTATTAAAGGCTCATATTTTGTATTAATAATTAATAAATCCATCAATCTAGCGATATAAGACATAATGCAAATGTTTATTTATGACCTAGTAGTCTAGTCAGTTTGTTATACAGTGTGTATCAGCCAAATGGAATAAATTCAATAATAAATAAAGAGAGCCATATTGAAAAAAATGCTCGGATCTGGCCAGTTGGTTAAACCAGTGCCATAAAACCTAACAAAAAAAAAAGTTGATTGGTATTTTTATTTTCGCATTTTTTTCAACTAAAACTATTTATACAGGGTGTGTCATGTAACGGTGGCCATTATTAATTTTTTAAATTTTAATGCAATACCCTGTATATTATTCAATTTTTGGTGTTTTAAAAACATTCTAGATATATTTCATGTGCAATATCCTATACCTATCTTTAACTGTTTCAGGAATATAAAACATTTTTAGATTTATTGCATTATTGCCTTTGCATGCTTGCCACTTTCTTGAGGGTTACTTTTCGTGCATATATCTACTAGAGCCAGCCTTGCAGCTCGGCTGTGCGGACAGCGTGCAAGAGAGAAAGAAGAATAGATGTTTACCATTTCTTCCCTTCGCGTGCTGATTAATTGGCGGGAGAGAGAGAGAGAGGAGAAAGCATTTAAATAAGGCAAGTTAATATTGGTCACTGTTACATGACACACCCTGTATAAAAAGTTTTTACTGAAATAAATGCGCAACCTAAAATATATTACTATGATGCAGTACATGAGAGGTGTGTCCTAGGAATTATAATGTACCGGTCCAATTAACCTGAAATCAGGACAGTAAGTAGACAATAGCCCAAGAAACAAAGTTTATATAGTGCCGTGGTGTGCTCTTACCTACGAGGTGGAAGCCACCCCTTCTGGGGGTAAAAAATATAAAATTGAAAATAACTTTGGAAATCGATAAAGGGGTACATTCTAAGCAAAAAGTTCTTAATGAACAATTTCTGATAAGTCAATATTTTCTAAATTATTCGTGATTGAAAATGGCTTTTTTTATATAAAAAAAAACGTTTTTCAATAGTTTTTTTTAATAACTTGAACAATTTACATATACAAAAAAAAACATCAGAAAGAAAATAAAGCCTATAAAAAAAGAAAAAGTTTTTTTTTTCATCCAAATATGTGCAATACGTACTGAGATACGGCTGGTTGAAAATATTTTTTTCTAACGGACATTCAATTACACAGTTTTAACGTTAAATAAATGAAAAAATTCTAGTTTTACAAAAAACTATGCTTAAAATTTTTAAAGTACTATTTGAAATTAACCCAATTTAAAGTCATTAGCATAAAAATTAACGAAGTTATAACAAAAAATCATTTATTTACTTTTTTGACAAAAAATCAGCACACAAATTGATTGATATTCTAATAAATATAAAATTAAAGATAATCCTGTAACAATTTTCTTTATTTGTGTGTTAGTAATGTATCCCATAAGTTCCAGTGGTTTAGAATGCTTAATTTTAACAATTTAACGTTTTAAATGATTTTTTTTTCTGATTAAAAAAAATATATTTTTGATAACTGAAAAAATAAAAAAGTTATAAAAAAAATAAAAAGTTAACAAATTTACATATTTAAAAAAATATATTTGGGTTTTTTGTTTATTTCTTTAAGATAACAACTAACACAAATATGACTGCTAGAAGTTTACAGTTGAGAGAGAGAACCATATTTCTGAAGCCGCTTTACCTTTAATATTTTAAAAAAGAAAATTTAAAAAATATTTAATTTTACAAAACTTGTAGCTATTAACATTTTCTGCAAAATGTTTTTGAATCGATTTAAAATTTAGGAAGTTATCGTTAAAAAACCAAGCGTATGTTCCCGGTACGATTTTTGCAGCATTCTCTATATCTCTGTTTGTATGTGTGATATACAGCAATAATGTTATATTCACGTATACTTATATACACGTTTATCTATATACGAATATGATGAACGAAGAAAGTTTTTATATCTGTTTATATTTATATATACCATTAAATTATTAAAACAATTTTTTCTACAATATATGCGTCATTAAATAATTTAAAGATGAAAAAACATTTTTGGTTGTAATTTCGTTACTAAGGGTGATTTTTAAGGGTTGACAATTTACAAATATAATGTAAACTATAACTCACAACAAAAAATATATTTAATTTACATATTTGGATATGATTTTAATTTACATAACATCTATATCTAAGGTTTTTTAATTTTTTAGCATAAGGGGTGGTTTTTACCCCCTAAAAATAAAAAGCACACCCTAAGCATATATAAACTTTGATCAAGAGGGTGAAAGAAACTTAATTCCAAATTTTCATAAAAATTAAAACTGTACAAAAAATCCAGAGTTCACACATTTTTTCTCCCCATACACTGTACTACTGGTAATAATTATTATAAAGGACTCTGTTTATGCCAATGTATTTTATTATAGTTGCTGGGAGACGTTGGTTATATTACACCGAGCTATGCAACTGCTGTTAACCATGCAAAAACATCAAGTTATCCTGTATATTTGTACAGATGCACCTTGGATACACCAATTAATTTTTTAAAACATAGCATTCATTTATCACATTTACCAGGTATGGACCATATATTATTTTTTTTAATTTTTTTATAAAAATACAAGAAAAATCGAAAGCGGTATTTCGACATATACTAATTTGTTTTATCAAAATGTATAAAAAACCTTTTGTTTTATCTAAAACAAATTTGTTTATATATGTTTTAAATTTCTAATAATTGGTTAAAGTTAGGATAGGTGCAGTAAATAATACATTTAAATTTATAACGGTTACAATTAGAAAAATAACTTTTTTTAACTACCTTGCAAAGAAAAAAAATATTAAGGAACTGGATACCCTTAGCAACCTTGTAATTTTTATATTGTACATTTTTAAATGGTAATTTATTACTTTGCCAAACACTACGAAAAGCCTTATTATTAACCACAAGATATTCTGAAACATCTAACTCTTTTAAATCCATATTAAAGTCAAAATAAATCTTTACCTAATTACTAAAACAAACATTATTTGTGTATTTACATTTTTATTAAAATCATTTTTGGCACTAGAAATTGTTACGGAATATTCCTTGTATTGGGGTTCGATTTTTAAAACAAAAAAAAAACAATTATTTGCTTAATTTCTAACCTAAAACAAATTATTACACCTTTACAGTATTCTCCAAAAAGTTTTACAATATGTTGGAAAAAAACATGTTTTTTTGTAATGTTTTACCCGTACGAAAGTTTTTAAGATTGTATAATTTTCTTGTAATTTTGCTTTTTCATATAGATTTATCAATAGAAGTCATCATCATTTAATTTAAAATATTTATTAATTAAATTTATACTGCGAAATACCCATTTTACAATTTAAATATTTATATTTTTCCTATTTTTCTGTGGACATAAAAATTGGGCGTTAAAAGTGGACAACACTTGATGCAAAGTATACTTTATTTATAAGGATAAACACCTAAAATCTTTTTAACCTGTTTATAGTAAATAAATGTAGAAGTAGGTATAATCATATTTCTATTAAATTGATCGAATGAATATTTTTTTTAATAACTAACAAACTTTTTAAATTAATGTATTTTACGAATTATTTACTTTGCCATAACTTTTTAAAGGTTAAGACTTGCTTAAAAATAATCAAATGATTTAATTATTTATTTTTTTAATAGTTTACCAAAATAAGTATTAACTGGTTGATTAGTAAAAACATTACAAGAAATATAACATTAAAAATGCAAAAAGTAAAAAATCTACATAACTTGATATGGTTAAAATAGTATTTCAATTATGTATGTCTTCTATCCTTTTCTGTGCATATGATTATCCTTGTATTTTATTCTCTAATACTACTTTCTTAAATTTCTGGCCCAGTATGACTAAGCGCATGCTTTATCAAACAGTTTAAATTATCCTTGTATAAAAATTGAAGCTATTGTTAAACTTTTATCTGCCCGTAGATGTTCTAAAAGTTGGCAAATCCTTTAACCGGAAAGATTTTAGTCAAATGGTTTTTACATCTTAAGTAATATGGGCTTAAGCACCTAACCACAAAGATGCTTCTTTTTCTAAAGACATAACACTAACAAGCACAAAATGACCAACTTGTCTTTGTCATTTATATTTATTATCAGGATAAAAAACACTAGTCTGTTTTGGATATTTTAAATAAACCATTATTAAACTGTTTCTCTTTAAATATTTTAAAACATTTATTAACGTTTATTTGGAAGATGCGATAAATGATGTGGGTATTCTATGCACATTTTCATTTTTTAACAGTGGATTTTATTCAATTACTCCCCAAAAACCATGTTTTTCAGATATAAAATTAAAACGGTATTAAAGCCTACCTTTTTAGTTGCTTGCTTTTAATTAATAGCAACTAAGGGGGTTCGCGTGTTTTTCAATGGACTTAGCAATTTTAAAAGTTAACAACGGTTTAGAATGTTTAACAAAACGTCATTGTCAGTGTTATTCAATGATTTTAGTAGGCAACCTGTAAAATCTGACATTTTTAAACATTCTAAACCGTTGTTAACTTTTAAAATTGCTAAGTCCTTGTAAATTTAACAACGCGATCATCACTCGGCCGTAAATGTGCATTGGTTTAGGGCACACGACCAATATCCAGATTGCTTATTTGATCGATCCCAGAGTAATATGTTTGGGTTATTATACCTACTTATTACAAAAAAAAAACAGAAAAAAATAAATTTTAGATAGGAAAGTGGGGTAAGATGACGATATTAAGGAAAACGCTTAAATTAACGAAAATATTTATTAAAGAAGTGAAAATGAAAATATAAAACTACAAATATATTTACTACATTATTAAGATAGCAAATATCACAAAAAATAAACCACTTTATCTAAAAAACAAACACTAAAAAACTATCATTTAGTCATCTTACCCCATATATTGGGTAAGATGACAACGCATTGGGGTAAGATGGCTTATATGCAATAATCGCAATAGAACTCGCCATCTTCAAAAGAAGAGCAGTCCTCGTGCCACCACGACAAACAAGATAAACATTGGATCCAATTTTCAATTGGCGGATCTGTATAAAATTCGTTACAACTTGGACAATTGTATTGAATTTCATGTGTATTCTAATTAATAGAATTGGGACCACTTAGGCCAGCCTTATCATAGTCAGATTGTGTTGCTGTTGACTGATCCAAAGGTTTTTCCCTTTTCCACTTTCTTTTTTAACTTATTTTCTTTCTCTAATAGCCCTTTTTCCAATCTAATTTTCTTTTTTACTCTTTTTTTGCTTGTTCATTTTATTTTATTCCAAAACTTTCTTTACAGGCGTGCTGGTAATAACAGATGCAGACATTTTTTTTCGAGTTGTGGAGTTCCTTTCCGATGTTGGTATTGGCCTTATTTCTTTTAAAGCTGTTTGGTTTTCTTTAAATAAATTTCGCTTACTTGACCCTAGTTTATCGGCAGCTGAATTCCTAGCATTCATTAAATTAGGCTCGTTTTGTTGTGGTGTCTGGTTCAGTCTGATTTTTTTTGCAAGGATAGATAAAGAAACGCCATCATCAGAAACTGATTGCGAGTCAATGGTTACAGAAAAGTTTACAGAATTCCCTCGAGGATTCCTATTTCTTGGTAAAGTTAATACAGCGTCTTCTGGATTATCCTGTTCTGTCGTTATTGCTGCGGCAAAATCGCTGTCATTAAAAATTATCGGATTAAATGGTTCGATACCGCATGCTTTGAACCCTTTTACCGCATTGCTTACAGTAGCAGCTCTACAGTAAGTAAGTAAGGCATTACTGCCCCAGGATTGTTGACCAGAAACGCATCACACGCTTGATTGTAATAGGTTTTCAGGGGACCGAAAAAAGAAACATCGAGCGGCTGTAGCCTATGTGTGTATGAGGTGGAAATCCTACCAGTATTATTCCATTGTCTCTACAAAACTTGATACCCGGAAGGGAAATGTGTGAGCTATGGTTGTACACCAATAACAACACCGGATCATTAATGGACGGCCTTGCGTATTTAACAAAATGTCGTAAATATGCCAGGAAACTCTCAGCGGTCATCCATCCGGAACTTTGTGCCGTTGCTTGCGAACCAGGAGGGCATCCATTTAACAGTTCAGGTTTCATTCGTTGACGAGCAAATACAAAAAAAGGTGGCACGTAGGAACCCACAGCGTTCATGCAACAAACTAAAGTTGTTGTACGGCCTCTTTCAGCGGATACTATTTTGGCTACTCGACGTTGTCCTTTAGGCGTTAATATTTTTGGTAGTTTTGTTGGCACTGTGGATAGGCCAGACTCGTCTGCGTTATAGATGCGATCAGCACTAAATTTATATTTATCTTTAATATCTCTAATAAAAAAAAATTCAACTGCAACTCGATTAAACCCTTTAAGGCGAGCAACAGATGTGGCTTCTGGGTTTCTCATGCTGAGATGGTTGGCTGCTTTAAACCCTTCCAACCAATCAAATTCTGCTATTTTTGTTTTGCGAATAAATCTGTGTTGTATTCAGTTTTCTTCAGCAAATTGAAAAGCTAATTTACGCACTTGTATTGACGTCAGTCCAAAGCCACGCCTATTATATTCTGTGATATATTGAACACATTCTGCAGTCTGCTTGGGTGTAAAAGTATTTTTAAATCCACCTGCATGTTGTGGAAGTTGTTCCCCTGTTAGTTGTTTTTTTCGATATCGCCTCAGCGTTGCGTCAGGAATTTTATACTCAATAGGCGCCGCATTACAACATAAAGTACCTTGTTCCAGAGCTTGTAGTGCTAACCTGAGGGAATTTTCGTCCCATTCTCTACGGTTGGTCTTTCGTTTGTACTTTGGGCATTTTGCAATAAACAATAACATTGTTACAGTTTTTTATACTGAAGGGTAAAACATATTATTTATGGGGTAAGATGACGAATAGTCGTCTTACCCCTGTCATCTTGCCCCTGATGCACAAATTACTTTATTTTATTATTTCTAAATTAAAATAAAAAAAATCAATACATCCAAGCAGTGGTTGTTTAGTCATTATACCAGTATATTGTTTGTAAAAATAATAAAAATCATACTTACTCATTAACAGGCAAACGCACTAAATACTCTAATAAAAATATTATAGCGACCCTTGTAAAAAACAATCCAACCACGTGTACGTCAAACTACAAACTGCTGCGACAAACGGCTGCCCTTGCTTACTAATACATTCCACGGCTTAAACGTTGCCAAATGTACAATTTAAAATAATAAATTTTAAAGCAAAATTCCAGCGATAGTCATCATACCCCATTCGTCATCTTACCCCATGTTCCCCTATACAGGGTGATTCGTGAGGAAATGTCAATACTTCAGGTTCGTAGTTAGGGTCCAAAAATAATTAGAAAATCCTATACTAATATGGATCCGCACGGCCTTCGTTTTCGAACTACAGGGTGTTAAAATTTTTATTTAATTTTTCTATTTTTCAATAAAATCTATGATAATATAAATATTGAGTAAAATTGGGATTCAGGGTTTTTGGTATGACGGATTTGAATCTAATCTTTTTTACGGCTCTTACTTGGGAGAGGAGCCACCACACATCTTTTAAATATTTTGAACAATCACAACTTTTGGTACCGCCCTGTATAACCCTTTTTTGGTATTTGAAATAATTGTTTTGTAATTTTTACGTCAAAAGGGGATACTTGTTAAAAGTTGAAATGAGCAACCGTTTTCGAGATATTTTTGGGTTTAAAAATTACGACGCATCTGATTTTATTAGAGCAAATTTTAAAAAAAAAATAAAAACAAAAAGTATAATTAAACAATATGTATTTTAATTTTTTTATAAAATTATTATTCTTAAATTATGTTTGGCAAAACAAAAGCTAGGGTTTATAAGTTTTAAAAATTTCACCATTTAGTTTTAAGCACATGTCAGCTCTGTGGTGATCTCCCTGTATCTCGGAAACGAAGCTTAGACCATATCAGTACTTATAGACTTTTATGTTTATTTTTGTGACCCTGGGACTACTTACCTGAAGTATTGACATTTCCTCATGAATCACCCTGTATATAACATGTATTTAGACAAACCGTTCATTAGGCTACTCTTTAATTTACTGCCTAAATTCCAGTTAAACACCAAACAGCACCAGTAGCAAATAAGTGTATGTAATTGGCAATGCGCGATGGAGATCTACAAAAGTTTCGATTTAAGGACCATGAAATATTTTTGGTCACTGTAAGAGTCTATTAAAAAATTTATTAAATTTGTTTCCGCTAATGTCAACCAAGTTATTTATAGACAGTAATGTTGCTAATATACCTTAATATATTTTAAAAATATATTTTAAATCGATATTTGAAATTCTCAAAATAGTAAACTTTTGTTTATAAACAGCAACCTAATAATTTAAATTACACGAATTTTAGAATTATTAAAAACTCAGTAACACAAATAACTTGGTAAAGAATGCGGTTTCGAAACCATCTCTTTTAATTTACTTAAAGCATAGTAAGTGTATTTGTTTGGATTTTTAATTATTTGGCCATATATTTAAACTTGTCAAGGCTATTTAATAAATAGGTGTTTTAATTAGAATGGACCGACTTTTATTGATAAACAAATAAAATAGAGCGAAACAAAAGACAAAATATAAAAAACTGTAAAAAAATCGCATCCGGATATAAAATTTGCATCATTTTTTTAGGAGTTTTTTTTTTCAAAATTCGGCTAAGTAGGGTTTCCTGAATTTTTTTTTAATGGTAAATTAGCATGTTATTAAGAACACGCAACAACTTTTGATAGGATATATTTTGATTCTAGACCAACTTGTTGTTGGAAACAAGTCAATTGTTTAAAAAATCCATATAGTAAAAAATTTTGGCGAACACTGTAAGTTTTTTATTTATTTTTTAATTATTCTATTTTAAAAATTAAATATTTTAAGCATTATAGACACATAATAAAAAAGTTATTATGTGAAAACTTTTTTAATAATTTGGGGACATGCAATAAATTATTTAAAAAATCGTTTTTTTTATGTTTTTTGTTAGTGTTCTGGTTTACTGAGTACTATTTTAGTCAGTTAATAGGAAACGTACAATTAATCATAAAGCTACAAAAGAGTTGTCGTAACATACTGTAAATATGGTTTTTTAAGGTACTTGTCATTCAGATGAATGCAGCTATATATTTAATAATATTAAAACAAAGGCAACACTAAAATTAGGAACATCAGCAGAAAAGAGTATAAGAACAATGGTTGAATTATGGACAAATTTTGCTACCTATGGAAATCCTACGCCAAATAAAGCACCTGGGCTGCTATGGAAACCATTTACAACCGAAGAGCATAATTTTTTAAATATTGGAGAAAAACCATATACTGGCGTTAACCCTGATAAAAAGCGAATCGATTTTTGGCGGGAAACATATGGAAAATACAGCGCCACCAATGATTTTTTGTAATATACACTAAACTTACTAAGTGTGTTTTTACCACAAAAAATGTAAAAAGTATACAAAATATAATTGATAGATAATAATTTATTTAAACATTTAAAAATTGGGTAGAAGACCTGTATATTATGTATTTATTCCAATTATTTGCATTTACTCTAATTAAAAAGACATTCAGCTCTCTTTTTATGAAACTACATTTCTTTGCTTTTAAAATTAAATTGAAATATTAAATAAAATATTATATTATTTCTGCCACTTCCCTCTCACCGCTTGCTTACCGAATAAAAACTATTTTTTATCAAATGTAATATGTTTAAAAATTATGGTTATGGCTATGACAAATTTGGGTTCCTATAATTTTATTTGCTTACCAAAAAACTACATTCCATTTAAAGGTATAAAGCCTAAAGAATATAAAAAGGTTAAGTTGCCAAAGTTATTCTCTTTATAAGTATTGGATTGCTAGGTATGAACAGGTAAGTGGATATTTTAATTTGAACCTCCTCAGTCAATCCTCAATCAAAAATATTGGAAACTTTTTTAAAAGAAAAGTACCCTAAACTTAAATTTTGACATTCTTGCGAAATTTTTCCAATAAATTACATTTCCTTGTATTCAAGAGTAGAAATTTATTTTACGAAAAAAAAATTTTTTTAAAACAGGAAATAAAAGCAAAAAAGTTCAATCAAGTAGTAATATTAAATTAAATATTTTAAAATATATTTAACAATTACATTTGTACATACATAGCTTTAAATTTTGTTATATAGGGTAATTTATTAGCTCACCATCAAATTGTAACAAACGTAAGGTGACGTAGTATTAGGAAAAAAATCACATAATCATAAATGGCTGATTTTAATAATTTAATGATTTAGAGGACCTTCAAGATTTTAAGTAATTATTTATTAAAAAAAAAAATTTATGAAACAGTTATAGAAGTATAAGTATAATAGAAGTTGCTTAAAATGTCCTTCTTCTGCTAGATTACATGCTTTAAATAACCAATTAAAAATAAATTAATAAATCGGACACATTATATGATTATAAGTGTGTAATATTTTTCTTTAAACTACCTCATGTTTTATTTGTTGCAATTTGACGGTGAACGACATTTGGTATATTTTAGTGAATTTTGGTTAGTTAGTATTGTATTATAGTATTATTATAATAGAATAATTATTACATGATGTCAGTTTGTTATATTTTCAATTAAATTATCACTATAAAGTTATATCTTTTAATTTAATATTTAATTTAATAAACAACATAATTTTGTGAACACCAAAATTTAAACAAGGAAATAAACAAATCTACATTATACCAATTTATGTCTTACTATTCCGCTAACCCCGTAGAATCATCCAAATAAAATAGATACGCTTCGAGTGCGCACCCGTATTTGCCTACGTCCGTCACAAGCGCTCATAAATCGCGCACGTCTTTGATGCAGAGAGGGGAAAGGCACCGACAGAGTGTCGCTACTGCCTATTTTAAATTTGTCTACTTTGATTCCGGCACTGCTGACAAAAGCCTCGTTTACAATCCAACGCAGGCGGTCGTTCTAGTGAATACAGGGGGTAGTTATAAGGGATAAAATTGGTATGTTTGATTTAAAATAAAATTGTTACTTTGTGGAGTTATTGCAAAAAGACAATGCACGAAAAGCATAAAGCTGAGAAGGTATACAATCCGGTAAAAAATGGATTGATAATTTTTAGGTACGGCATTGTCATATAAAAAGTGTTATATTTTCGACTGCGAAATTTTCTAATGAGGTTTTAAAAGCCAGTATGCCCGTGTCGCGAAGAATACATTCCTGGTGTTGAAGAATACGTTTGACAACATACCGTTTAATATTAATGATAGGTAGTTTCTCAGGCTTAAAATTAATATTTTCGTTATCTATATTGGACCTCTTACCGTCAGATGGCTGTCTTGGCGTAAGTTGTAGCACGTGTATCCTGTAACTAACCCTCTTTTGCCATTATATCGTATTACGATAATTTGATCTACAAATAGAAGATCAAGTTCATGGTGACCGAACAGTATTTACAATGTTTTTTGTAAGTGTTAGACAATGTTATGGTTTCAATAACACTAACATCTTGGTCTTCAATTGTCTGTATTTGTTAATTGTTACACAACGTTCGGGTTAGTAATGTATCTCCAACCGGTTTTAAGTGTTATTACTTGAAAAGGATTGAAGATACATCACAACAAATAACAAATAAAGACCATAAAAGTCCAAGATTTTAGTGTTATTAAGTATTTACCATGTTATGTCTTCATAGTTATTACACAAGTTCATTTTGTATCAAAACGTAAATTTATGTATACATTTAGGTTTCTATTCTAATTTTTTAATATAAAAGTAAATATTTTATGGGGATTGAATAGAGAAAAATAACAAATATAAGATTAATATTTCAGTTCGCAATACGTATACGTAGTTGGTAATGATATGTGTTGAAAGTTCAATTAAACTAAATAGACATATGGTTTTTAAAATGCTTATTTTTGGCCGTGATGAAATTTTTCCAGCCGTATACATACTAAAGAGGATTTTCGTCAACTTGCTTTTGACTAAATATCTTGACTTTTTTATTTATGAATTTGTATCCAACAAGTTTGTTTATTGACATTTAGAATTTTTTGCTGGTCAATTAAACTATTAAATTATTTAAATACCTTTTTTAATCAAATCGTTCGTTAACTTGCTTTGCTAAATATCTTGACTCATTGTATTTTTGATTTGTATCCAACAAGTTTTTATTGACATTTAGCAATTTTTGTAATGCTCAAATAAACTATGTAAATTATTTTAAATCCCTTTTATTTAAAACATTATAACCTGAACAATAGTTTGGAGTAATGAAAATATTACATGTACTAACAGGCGCGTGCTGGGGCGATTTTAGGCCCGGAATTTATTTATGACTTGCAGGGCTCATAAGGCATCTCCGAACAATACTGATAAATGGGACAACATTTTTTTGCATGTCACAACAAAGAATTAACAAATATCAAATATTAAATGAAAAAAAAACGAATAAAGGTTATTATCTATTTATAACGCGTGAGTGTTGTCAAGTCAGATACGTCCCGTTAAATAGTAACGAGGCTGATTATAACTTCTAATTTACTGTTTTTTGTATTTAGCCGTGTCGGCTTTCAGGGTTTAGGACACCCTTCGAAGCATTTTACAAAGCCCAGTAAATAGGGCCCGGGAAAAACTGGGAAAAATTGATAACAAGCTCCGTTTGAAATTTTTTTGGGTTTTTTCCATTCTGTAGACACTTAAGAACATTCATTATCTCCCTTCAATAAAAAAAAAAATAGGGTAGTTCTCCCACCCCAAATAATCTCCACTAGTAATACTGACGAAAAGTTTTTAAAATTAAAAATTTTAGCTCAAAAATTGCCTTCTAGGGGGGTTTTAATGTGACTACAAAACCAAGGTCAAAAATCATGTGAGGGTGGTTACCCATCAAAACCACCCTACATAAACAGAAAAGGAAATTTTAAAAAATTAAATTTTACCTCGGGAATAATTTCTTTCGAGCTTTCGGGGGGTTTTTGGGGTCGCTGATTACGAACCGCAGTCAAAACTACCCCTAAATGACGAAATGGGAAAATTTTAAAAATTTTTTTGCCGCGGAAATTTCTTGGGGGGTTTTTGGGGGTCGCTGATTACGAATCAGCGGCCAAAATTCTAACAATTAAAGAAATGGAGAAATTTTGTTTGGGTTTTTTTTTTAAATTTAAAAAAAAACAAAAAAACAATTTTTTAACTCAAATTTATTTTTTTAATAAATTAGCTACTTTAAACCCAAAGTTCGCGCGCATATTATATTGAAAGTTTTGGAAACTAACGGATTCGTAATCACAGCCCCGGAAAACCTCCGAACGACGATTTAGATAAAATTGTAAATTTAAATTTCTCCATTTCTGTAATTCCTAGGGGTGATTCGGGGTGCAACCCCTTCCGATTTTTGACCACGTATTCGTAATCAGCGCCCCTTAAAAACCCCCCGAAGACGTTTTCCAAAGAAAAATTTTTAAAATTTTTTAAAATTTTTCCCATTTCTGTATTCTGGGGGTGGTTTTAATGGGGGTGCATCCCCCCTGCGGATTCATAAACAGCAACCCCGAAAACCTCCGGGGACGATTCCCGAGGTAAAATTTTTAAATTTTAAAAATTTTTCATCCGTTTTACTTTTGGGATTTTTTTGGGGGGGGGGAAAAACTCCCCAAATTTTTTTCTTTTGTTATTGCAAGGCGGATGTTAGGGGTGTAATTTTTCCAAAAGGTCTACAGGATACTACCAAACTTTTTTTAAATCGGATCTGTTTACAACTTTTTACGGGGCAAACCCAAACTCCCGGTATCCCAATCTCTGTACTAAATTAAAAAGTCAATACACTATATTTTTTTAAAATAAAGGTGTATTTTTTATAAATAATATCTCATTAATATTCTGTCCAATACATTAAATTTTTTTTTTTATCTAATTTTAAAGTATAAGACTATTTATTTAAAAAATTTTTAATTGCATTTATTTATAATGGCCACTTAGTAATTTCTTAAGTTTTATTACGTTTAAAAGTTTAATCATTTATGGCAAAACCATTTACATAAAATTACTTTTGTTTTTTCACTATTTTATAAATAATTTTATACATTTTTCGACTCGTTTAAATCTGTCAAAAATTGCAATACCTTTTTTTTTTAGGAAATGTACTAGCTATTAAATTTTTTTTTTAGATGTAGCATACCTTTATGGTTTTATGCTTGTTCGGGGTACCCTAAACACTAAAATTAAAATTTTAAATGAAAAAAGAATACTTACTTGATTCAAAATTTCCTTTGATGTTCTGAAAAAAAAAAAAAAACATTAGAAAAAATTATATACAGTTTTCTACGTTTTTTTTTTTTTAATTCTGGTAACTTTATTTCTCAAGCATTAAAAATTTTAAACGGTATTCGGTCCTAAAAACTATTGAAGTATTTTTTTTATTTATAAAAACGTTGGTATCTTTAAAATATGACGACGGTAAAACTCTTTTTGGGTTTCATAGTCAGTTCCCCATTTCGCGGGCGACCAGTTCCGCCCGGAGAGAGCTGTGGGGGCTGTGAAAGTAAAATCGAAAACCTCAAAAAACCACATAACGCGTTTCTATGTGCGGTTCCATATGCTTTTTTAAAGCTCGGCAAGAAAGGATGCTTTTACCTAGCTCACGCACCTCCCATCGGGGTGCGTTTCAACGGGATGTTTCGCCAGTCGAATTTTGGATGGTATGGCGAATTCATTGAACTTTGTGTGCTCTAGAAGCGGAGGGTTTATTAGGAAAGAAGGTGGATCGTCAATATTGGTTCACCCTTTTTAATTTGGGAAAGAGAGTCCAGTAAAAGGTTTGCAAAGTTCTACAACAAAATTCGAATGTACGACAAGAAGTTTTTTTGGGTATTACCGAATGTCCAAAAATCATTCGATGAACTCTACGTTTTCGACCGATCTCAGCAGACAAAATACAACTTTTAGAACGCTATAAGTGCAGAAGAAAGATTAACCATAACTCTCAGGTGAGTACAAACAAAATAAGGCAGATAATATTGTTGACAAGTTGAAAAATACCAAATCTATTATTTTGTTGAATGTTGACTTTTATTAGAACAAGATATTAAAATTACATAACATTAACTTATAAACTTTGGTCATACAACGATGAGTAGGACGTGAATGAGTCAGTTGATTGATGAGAATCTTGTGGAGACGCCAGTGGAGTGTTTACTGATGGTATTTGTTGACCATACGCAGCTGGAGACGTCAGTGGAGTGTTTACTGATGGTATTTGTTGACCATACGCAGGTGGAGACGTCAGTGGAGTGTTTACTGATGGTATTTGTTGACCATACGCAGGTGGGTATGTAAATCGTTGTTGCGTAAAAGAAGCAGCATTCACAGGAAGAACATGGTTAAACCTTTTTTTTTTCAAATGTCTCGAAAGAACTGCATGTCGTAAATTTAAAATCCCAAATTTTTCGTCAGCAGTCGTTTTGTAATCTAGAAGAGACATTAAAAACGACTTGTCTGCATCATCTATTGTTTGGTTGGGGCTATTGTTATCTAATTTCTGAAGCAGTTCACTTTGAAAAGGCGTCAAAGGTTGTCGAATAGCTTTCTGTCCCCTAGTTCGTGAAAGTTTTGGTGGTTGCATTCTGCTACTAGTGCTAATATTATTTACTGTATCTTCCTCGTCATCATGCTCCTCAATGTCATTCTCATTCTCACCTTCCCTTTGTTCCCGTTCCTCCTCATACGCGATGCCTTTGGGGTTTTCTGCAAAATTTCCTACAGTTTTTCGTTTCTCAATTGTATTCAACAGGAATGTGAGGGCATCTGCATATACGTATTTTTTCTTTTTTTTGGGAGCAGAGTCACCACTTTTTCCTTGGTTGATAAACTTGAAGTAATTATCTCTGATATGTCGCCATTTGCTCTTCATCTCCTTCACTGTAACAACAGAAAACAAGTTATTTACAAAGAAAATATAGAAAAAAAAACAATTAACTTAGGCATGCGTTCTAGGATTAATACTGAAATATTTCTTTTTGCAGGTATTTATCGACTGGAATGACCTTCTCAAGCCTTGCGTACGAATTCTATATTGCCAGATCCACAATTGGAACAATAGTCCGAGAAACCTGTCAGGCAATTTGGTCTACTTTAAAAGACACAGAAATGCCAGAACCCACAGAAGATATATGGTTAGATATTGCAGAACAATTTTACATAAAAACGAACTTTCCTAACTGCGTAGGCGCGATTGACGGAAAGCACATAAGATGCATAAATCCTAGAAGAGCAGGATCAATGTTTTTCAATTACAAGAAGTTTTTCTTCAGTGCTCATGGCAGTTGCAGACGCCAATCTAAATTTTGTTGCTATTGACGTCGGTGCATACGGAAAAGAAGGTGACTCGTCGGTTTTCGAGAGAGCCCACTAGGCCAGAAACTGTACTCTGGGATTTTGAATTTGCCGCCACCTCGTCATTTGCCGAACACTCACAACAACAATGAACCTCCTCAACCCTTTGTTATGGTTGGGGATAAAGCATTCAAACTTTTATACCAACCTTTTGAAACCATATCCAGCCCGAGGCCTGAATGCAACCAAAAGAGTTTTTAATTATAGACTTTCAAGGTGCAGACGCAATGTGGAGTGCGCTTTTGGTGTCCTAGCGAATAAATGGAGGATTTTTCACTCACCCATTCTCGTTCAACCAGATTTCATTAATGAGATAGTGCAAGCTTGTTGCATTCTCCACAATTTTATTCGCAAAGGGATGGTATCAACTATGAAGATGCTGAAACTCATCCATTTCCTGACGTTAACGGTTTGGGAGGAGGCCACGAAGACGAGGTTTGGAGGTTAGAGACTATTTTGCTCAATATTTCATGGGGCCAGGCGCTGTACACTTCCAGAGAAATTACATGTACTAGACTCCACTTGTTAGTTTTAATGTATTAATATATTTAGTTTAAATGTATTTAGGTAGGTACATAAAGTGAATAGAACAGTATAATTATTATTTTTCTATTTGGTATCATAAAGAAGTCTTTTCGATATCGAAAGCAGTGTCGAAAAGAACCTCTTTTCGACACTCCTTTTTTCTCTGTCTCAAGTTGGTGACATTGAGTCATGGCCATCTCGACTGTCAAAATTTACATTGCAAATATGGGGCGCATGCAACTTTTTGGCATGTCGCTGTCAACTTGAATACATAAAACAGTAAAGTAATGAGGTCATATAATTTCAAAGAAATTATTTTTTCTTGGCGTGCAACTTTTTTGCATCCTTTACAGTTCAACTGGACAGGCCCCGAACTTCCCACTTTCTTCGTTCCTTCATTCTAGAGTATCCAGACTGTGGAACCTACTACCCAAAGGTTTTCCCTTCTCCTCCCAATCTCCAAATATTTAAGTCCCGTGTAAACAAACTCCCTCTCACCACACTTAAGACACCCACGGTACGTTAGTACTTAGGCCTCGGCCTTCTTGGGCTGTCCAAAGATTTAAAAAAATATATATGGTACCAAAATAGAAAAATTGTATAAAATATTCATTTCATAAGACATTTTAACGCACTCGTCTTTAGAAAACTCCCCCTTCGGGTCGTTTTCTAATTTAGAGCTCGTGCGATAAAATCACGTCTTAGTGCTAAACATACATTGCGTTTTAGCGGGGGCTTTTAACGGGGCCTGTTTGGCGGGGGGACAACAACCTATAGTTTTTAATCGAATGGTCTACATATATGGGTTAATACGCAGCCACAGGACACGGCAACATGCTGCGGTCAAACGGGGCTGCGGGACGACCGGAAAGCAAGGACAAGTTGACAACAACACGGTCAGTTTAATGGTGCGTTCATACAGTGCGTTTGTTTTTTTTAATTTTTCAATGTTTGACACGGATAAATGTATTCAATGTATACAAAATCTCCCTCAGTAGAAAAAGCCCTTCAAAGAGTACAGTAACGCAATTTAAGAGAAACAAGTTGGCATGCCATAGGGGGAAAAGATGTTTGACGGTGGAATGAAGGGGCAGAAAAAAAAAAGACAGAAAGAGCGTACAGTATTTAACAGTTCATCAAAAGACTTAATTGACATCCTATAGTATTTAAAATGTTTTTCATATTTATGAATGTTTTCATAAAATGTAGAAATATTTTACTCTTTTGCGCTCACAGTTAAAAGGATGTCCCAATCCTTCTATTCATCGGCTTTTTAAATAAACCAACTTCAAAATCAAACAATTTCCCAAATAAATTTTGACATGACTACCTACAAACTATTCTCTCAGCTGATAGAACAAGACTGAACGCAGTGACTGTTACAGCGTTTTAACGGAATATGTAACCGATTCGCTTTCACCCCCCAAAAAGGACCCCTTAAAAACCCCGCTAAAACGCAATGTATGTTTCAGCACTTTGCATTTTATTTTAATATACTATTAAAACATACCTTTCTCATCTTCTTTCCCAAAGGTCGCTCCATCCAATTCTTATTCATTATTTCTCCAAATTCCCCCCCCCAAACTTTCTCCCTACGTTTTTATCTGGTATTCTTTAGTTTTTCTCCCATAAGCTTGTTTACCGTGGGCGTCAATGAATAATCCAGCAAACAGTGAAATTTAATGAAAAAACAAACAACAAACCACGAACTCAAAATTTTTTCAAAGAACCGCAGCGCCCCAAACCGTCGGGTGTGACTACCAACATACAACTGCACGTGTTTTCATTCTTTACGGTCTCCGGTCGTGCGGTGCCCCGCAGCATGATGCGGTTGCATCCGGTTTGTGTGCGGACAACGCTGTATGTGACCCCTTTCCTCATTTAATACGATGGGTTTACACCATCTAGACAAACCGGAGCGTTCTTGCCGCAGCGGTGAAAACGCTATGTGTGACATAGCACTATAGGATGCCGTAAATTACAACTGGGTGATAAACATTTAAAAATCGACATCCGCGGATTTCAGCAATCTAAAAAAAAAAAGTTGTAACGGCCATAAAATAAATAATTATTTGGTATTGGAATATGCTTTTAGCTCTGAAAAATTTTTTTTTTAATAAAATAAGGGCAGATCTTTACATTATATATGTATTTGTGCAGAAAATATATGTAGCATTTATCAAGTTTAAAAAGGAAATTCATTTTGACATATCAACCCCTTTCGCATTTAATATTTGTTTGCACGCAAAGAAAACGGCTGCCGCGGCTAGTGGTTAAACAAAAAGAATTGTTAGTCGGATTTAAGGTCCGTCGTTGGTTGGAATTTTTTCCCTGCCCTCATTTTACATAAGTGTATTTGGTGGGATCCCCCTCCCTTTTCCTGAGTTCAATTAATAAAAAAAATAATAAGATCTCACCCCTTTTTTTATTAGTATACCTTCCTCTGTATGTACAATCAAATTGGACTAAATATAAGGTACAAGAGTTATTTATTTTTTGTTTCTTCAATTGCGCATGGTTTGGGGACTAATGGTAAACATGGCAAACTTTTAAAATGCCCCTAAATATAAGGTATTACCGACCCTGTTTCAATGCTTTCCCGGGAGTAAAAATGTGCCTTTTTTTAAATTTTTTCCTTTACTTGTGTCCTAAAACTTACGCCCATTACAAATTGTAGGTTTCTATTTCCTCGGAAAGTATCACATAATTTTGGTGAATCGATGAGGTAGTCAGTAGTACTAAAAGGGACGATTTTTAAAATCGAATACCTCAGAAACCACATGACATAATTTTTTTTTTTTTTTTACAGTTAGTTAAAATATTTATGTAAAATTTTCATCCCATTTTATACCTTTGGTAAAAAGATAACGAAGAAGATAAAAAAAAACACGCCGAAATGGTTCTTGTAAAATACACACTGGCTGTACTTGGCCTGGCAAGTGCCCCCAAAAATGAGCGTTGTCAAGCCAAATGTGAAATTTTACTTTCGGTCAAACCGAACCGTATGTTTAAATCACAGGGCCTAACAATTGGGTATTATCCACATATTTGAAACAAAGCAAAATACATTAAAATTTTTACGAGTCCCCAGGTCAATTTTATAATCTCACAAGCCCGTATAAAAGAGCCATACCGAAAATTTCGTTTAACCTGGGTAAAATGGAGAATTTAAAGGGACTAAAACGACTCCCGACGTCACATCGCATATAAATACAGATTGTTTACGTATCTATTTTGTCTATTTCTAGTTGTGCCGCGGTAAATCTCGACATAACCATTATATTGTTTATTTAGCGTCTTTTAAAAAAAGTGTTTTTTTTTCTTATGGCTAACAAAGGTTTGTCTAGGCTTCCACAAACAATTTACCCTACGTGGATATGTTTATGGTTATAGATTACATTAAAAAAGACAAAACGTTTTAATTTAGCAATATCAGGTGCAAAAGCAGCATTGTAATATTTTTTGGTTTTTAAAAAAATAAAAACTTTTACAATACTTGATGTATGTTTAAATCAAATTAGAAAAATATATTCATATAGGTATTTATGTAATTTTAATTATAACCTTTTTTTTAACTTACATTAAAGTGGTCTTCATAACAGAAAAAAAACTTTTTTTTTTTGGCATATCACATCTTGCTGCGAAACCATCGTTTTTACGCTCATAATCCCCCAAAGGGAAATACAAAAAAATTTTTTGGTGTCTTTCAGATGTGCTCGTCAAAAGGGGGACAAAACGCCATTTATTTTGTAATTCGTACATATTACCTATTAAAAAAGCTAAAATTTCCTTGATATGAACAGCAAAATTTTTTTTTCGTAATAAAATAACCGTAATAAAATTAAATCCAAAAGGGGAAATTTAAAAAAACTTTTACTGTTCATATGCGCTGGACGTTGAAAAAGGGCCTTTTGGGAAAACGCCAATTTTGGCGTTTGAATTTTAAAGGGCAGTTTTTGCTTGAATTTTGTTTTTTTTTTGAGGTTAGTATACGATTTTTATGCATATATGCAAATCTTTTTATAGGTTTTTAAAAAAACGTAATATACCCAATTTTTTTTTTAACCATATACCCAAAAATACAATTAAGTTTTTCAATGGCAAGAAACTCCGGCACAGAACTTAATTGAAATCCCCCTTTTAAAAAGGTAAAAAAAAATTTACTTATACATCGGGGGATGGCAATTTTCCCAAAAAGAGTTAAATCACAAATGGTCTTAGATGGAAGATATCGTAATTTCAAATCTGGACACCAACATTGGGGGTTTTTAAAAAAATCTACCGCCAGAAGGATATTAAATTTTGCCCCCCCTACCGTTCACAATCATATTAATTAAAATTTTTTTTGTCAATGAATGAGGAAGTTGATTTTTTTTTTTTTTAAAACCTATTTAAAATTCAGTAAATCCCCTTTAAAAAATTGATATGTGCTTGAAAATTTTTTAAAAAAAGGATTTTTTTTTATTTTTTTAAAATTTAAAGGTCAAGAAAACGCTTTCCCGATTGGCCCAAGCCACGTGTGCCCTCAAGACCCAAATAAAAAAATTTTCCCGGCCCATGTTAGCCCAAGCGCTGCCATTTAATCATTGGTTATTCAGTTTGTTTTACATCGGGTTGTGGCCAATTTAGTATCCCAAAAGGCCAATTTTTTAATTATATATTAATATTAAACCTGATTTAGTGTGTGACGATACCCGGGTTTTAAAAAATTTAAACAGAGAACATGGATGTAACAGAGGATTTAAGGGGCCCCGGGAACATAAATACTATAAATGTTGTGTAGTGCCATTATGTAGTTCGACAAAAAAAAACGGCCCCAAAAATTATTTTTTAACGTTCCAAAAAAAAAAAAAAATAGAAAAAATGGTGTATAGCGATGAAGAGGTTTGAAAAAAGTCCAGTTAGTGTAAAATCTACTTTACATATCTGCGAAGATCATTTTAATGTGTCCTAATAATTTTAAATTGCCTCAAAAACAGACAACATTTTTCAAATATTAAATATCATTTTCTTGGTTTTTATTTAATAATTAGAAAACAAAGTGAAAAAAAAAATTTTTAAAAAAGTTTTTTTCGGTAAGACAGATAAGGTATTTTTTTACAAAATCTATTATTTGGGTTTTTTGGGGTTTTCTTTACCAAAGTTTTTATTTTTTCTTTATAAAACAGCACTGCACTACGTATAGTTTTTTACTTTAAAATAATGTTTAATTTTGAATACATACCTTGTAGCTTTACTCCCTTTTTAAATCAGCTCCCATGAAATTTGGGGTTTTTTCCCAAAAATGTAAACATTTTAAAACAATTTTTGGCAAGTTATCAGATTGCCCTTGGACAAATCCAGCTTCAGTAGAAGTCATAATAAATGATGTCCCTTTTTTTTAAAAAATTATAACAGAACAATTTTTTTTTAGCACAATGAAAGCAAATAAAAACGGCACTCAAGAAACACGCCCAACCAACAAAATCATAAAACAAAATCACCTTGATGCCGCTTAAATGACAAGCAAAACAGAGAGTGTGACAGAGAGTCGCTTTGATCGATACCGGGTCGTGACGTCAAAGCAAGATATCCTTGTTTGCAAACTATCCTTGTTTCGAGCTGCGTTTGGGGGGGAAAATTTTTTTGAATTTCAACATTTTTTTTTTAAAAAACAGTAAGTTGAAAATTAGAATAATATAAGGCAATTGATACTTTATAGTTTTAGAAATTTTTTAAATAAAAAAACAAAAAAAGTGCAATTTTTCCCCATTGTAACGTTATAATTTGTGCACTATCGTCCTAATTACACCACCTTTTTTTTCCCCCAAATAAATTATAGTCTAGGGGAAATCGTGTAACAAACTTTTTTAGTTTGTTACAAGGGTTTATAAAATTTTTTAAATTAAAATAACTTTACCACAACAATTGTCCTTTATTTTAATTATTCACTGTAATTTATAATATTAGCTTACTTATTTCAAATTTTTTAAATCATCAATACTTAAATATTCTTTTTTAAAAAAAACCCGGTAAAAACGTTTATGGCTGTTAAATTTCCCGGAGCATCCCAAATATTGATTTTTCTAATTGGGAAAAGGGTAACGATTTTCGACTCTATATCTATTTTAAGTCAGTTAAGTAATAAAATCCTTTGTTTTGTGATAGGGTATGTTTTAAATAACTGTGCACTTGGGTTTTGTTTTTGAAATTTCATTAAATAACCAAACAATGCTGAATAGTTATCTCCGTTTTGTAATTTGAATTTTCCCCCAAAAGGACAGTGCAACAGTTCATACCACCTAAGACCTTAAACCTGTCAT